>CADDXX010000807.1:219744-235892 GCA_902810485.1 Alauda arvensis
GCAACACCAGCTCAGGGATCACAGCAGCTTCAGCAGGGGCAACACCAGCTCAGGGATCACAGCAGCTTCAGCAGCAGCAACACCAGCTCAGGGATCACAGCAGCTTCAGCAGGAGCAACACCAGCTCCAGGGGCTGCCCCTGTGCATGCCAGGGGTGATCACAGCTCATCCACGGCTGTCCTGGAACTGGGCAGGTGTTAAAGGGTGTGGAGCAGGTCACCTCTGTCCTGCTTGGACAGGTCACCTTTCCTGCTTGGACAGGTCACCTGCTGTCCTGCTGGAAAAGGTCACCTGCTCTCTTCCTTGGACAGGTCACCTTTCCTGCTGGGACAAGTCACCTGCTGTCCTCCTTGGAGAGGTCACYTGATGTCCTGCTGGGACAGGCCACCTACTCTATTCCTTGGACAGGTGACATGCTCTCCTTGGACAGGTGATGTGCTGTCCTGTTGGGACAGGTGACATGCTGTCCTCCTGGGACAGGTGACCTGCTCTCTTCCTGGGACAGGTGACCTGCTGTCCTTGGACAGGTGACATGCTCTCCTGGGACAGGTGACATGCTGTCCTGCTAGGACAGGGGATGTGCTGTCCCTGCAGGAACAGGTGACATGCTGTCCTGCAGAGACAGGTTACCTGCTCTCCTCCTGGGACAGGTGACGTGCTGTCCTGCAGGGACAGGTGATGTGCTGTCCTGCAGGGACAGGTGACGTGCTGTCCTGCCGGGACAGAGCCCTGCAGAGCCGTGGGGGCTCAGGGATGCGCGGTGCTGTGTGCAGCTCAGAGCACTCAGTGCTGGGAACAGAAGCTTGGCTTTCACAGCACACATTGACAGGATCAACTCCGTCTCGAGAGCTTATTAGTGCCGAGCTGAGAGCAGTCACACTCGGGTGTTGGCTCTCCCCACTGTGCCCCAAGCTCCTGCAGATGAAGGCAGCTCTCAGCAAGGGTGAGGAGGAGCAGGGGATGAGTTCCAGGCAGGAATGTGTGCCCAGACRGGAGCAGGGGATGAATTCCCTCTCRTSAGATCCCCCAGGAGCGTTTGGAGCYGGCTCTGGAYGTGGAGCAAGGGGCTCAGGTGGCCTGGGATCCATCCTGGACCCAGCCCTGKGCTGGGAAGGGCTGGCTGGCACCTGGGAATGGGGCACTTTGGATTGGGAGTGGTGTAATCCCAGTGATGTCACCACAGGGGTTGGTGTCATCTCTGGTACCTTCCCTGGCCAAGGAGAGCTGCTGGGACTGCCCCAGCAGGAATGAGATCATGGAATCTTGGAACATCCTGAGCTGGACCCACAGGGATCATCCATCCAACCCCTGTTCCTGCACAGACACCCCAAAACCCCAGCCTGGGCATCCCTGGGAGCAGTGTCCAGGCTCTCCTGGAGCTCTGGCAGAGCTGGGAATGTGCCCATTCCCTGGGGAGCCTGGRCAGTGTCTGGATGAGGAACCTTTCCTGAAATCCAACCYRAACCTCCCCTGACACAGCTCCAGCCACTCCCTGTGTCCTGAACAACCCAGCAGCAAATCCACTCCCTCTCCACATTGCTCATGCACACTGAACATTCCAACAAAACTCCCATTTTTTTCAGTTCAATTGTAGGGATCCTTTGTGCAAATGGCTCTGGAACAAATCCTTCACAAATGATATTTTCCCCTTCAGCACTGGTAAGCCCCCTGAGGTCCTGTACCCTGGAATATATTTATTGTAGCAGCTTCTACCAGCCAGATCTTGTCCCAGTGTTCTGTGTTAATTCCATCAGAAGGGTCACTTTTGGGTCATCACCAGAGCCTGACCTCGCAGGGACCTTCAGGTGTTTGCTGACAACAAGTCTTGAACTCAGGAACATCCCTTGGGAACAGCAAACGTTCACACATCCTCCTCACCCACTGCAGATGTTGGATTCTAACCAATTAAGGGATTGTCAATGTTGTGGCTTTATTACCCCTTTAATGAAGCTTTTTGTGCCTTTTCCAGTGCCTTTTCCAAAATGGTCACAAAATGGACCCAAAATGGTCACAAAATGGACCCCAGTCACGAGGTCTCACACTTTGATAAGTTTTGGTCCATTTGCACATTGGGGTTTAATTGTCCAATTCCAGCTCCAGGCTGTGAGCTCTCACCCTTCTTGTTCCTCCCTTCAGCCCAGCCCTGTTTGTGCTTTGGGGCTGAAAGCTGTCCTTGGTTTTCAGCAGGGAAAGGATTTGTTTTGTGTCCTCACTCCCTCCTAGCACTGAATGTGAGGCTCAGAACTGCACCTGAGCCAGCAGGGGATGTGAAAAGCATCAAAGCTCAAACTGAAGGCATCAGGGTCACCTCATCTGCCCCACCCCGGTGTGGGAGGGCTGGAACTGGGGCTGTGTGTGGGRGACACACCCCAAGGAAGAGGTGGCCACCCCTGGCAGGCTCCAAGGCCAGGYTGGGCAGGGTTTGRAGGACCCTGGGATGGAGGGAGGTGTCCCTGCCCRTGGCAGGAGGAGGAACTGGATCATCTTTGGGGTTCTTTCCATCCATGCTGTGATTCTCTGGAGGGCTGACCCCAGTGAGGGGAGCACCAGTGTCCATGCAGGGTGTTCTGCAGTGCCTCCGCTGCCCCTGGGCTGCTCTAACCAAGGCCTTTCTTTCCCTTGCAGGACTCGGCTCCTGAGGTCCCGCCCGCGGATGCTGCTGCCGGTGCAAAGCCTCGTGTGCCTGGCTGCCTTTGGGCTGGCCCTGCCCCTGGCCATCAGCCTCTTCCCACAGATGTCCGAGGTCAGTGCGTGCCTGGGCTCTCCCTGGGGTCACCAACCACRGCCTCTCTGCCTTCCTGGGGGGCTGTGCCCTTCCTGGGGCCCTGCTCTGCTCCTGGTTCTGCTGTTCCTCTCCTGAACCTGCACCAGGCAGGGGAAGCTCCTCTCCCTCACACTGGGGCTTCCTTGGAGTTAAAATTGGGAATCCCAGCTCTGTCCATGAGGCCAAGAGCATGAACCATCCATTTGGGGGGGCTGTTCTTCCCCAGAGCTTCTCTGAGGGCTTTGGCTTTTCCATCTCCTTGGAAAACCAGCCAAGGAACCAGGGAATGACCAATGCAGTCACTCAGCCCAGTTCAGCTGAACCAGTTGCTCAGGTGGATTTATTTCTAAGGTGTTGATTCTGGTGATTGGAGCTTTCCCTGGCTGTAAATCTCTGCATTTCCAGAGAGGGTGTCTGTTCCTAAGGGAGAAAACCTGTGTCAAACGAGGACTCTGGTGTCAGCTGGGTCAGGAGTTTGTGTCACTGCAGGTTAATTCACAGTTTTTCAGTCTGGAGGGATTTATCCACGACTCCCAGCCAGGGAATCTTGCTGCACACTTGTGTGCTGCCTGACAAACATGTTGGGAATTCTCTGTTGTCCTTCTTGCTGTCTCCAGGCTGAGAGAAAACCGTCCCTTCCCTCTGAGAACCTGAATTTATCTCAATCTTGGAGCCTCTTGCTAAAAGACGTGTTTGCTGAAGCTTTAATGATTCATATGGCTCTTCCTTAAACTTTTTCTAATTAGTCAACATCGTTTTTGGAGCCCTTCCATCAGGAGCAGACACAGCATTGCAGTCAGAGGCTGCACCAGCCCCAGTTGCAGGAGCAATGTGATTTCCCTGCCTTCTCCTGGGCTCCCTGCACCCCCGGAGCCTGGCAGGGCTYTTGGCAGGAGCTCAGCCTCGGCTCCCAGGCCATGAGCTCTGCATCTCAGGCTCTGCTYGGGGAAGGCTGGGGAGCACTGCCAGGCCTTGCACCTGCTCAAGGTGGAGCCTGGAGCGCRTCCAGCCTGCCCGTGGGGAGGAGGCTGGGGCACACAGCATCCCTTCTGCTCCTCTCACACAGAATCAGGGAGTTTTTAGGGCTGGAAAAGCCCTCTGAGCTCATCGAGTCCAGCTGCTCCCCCAGCCCTGCCAGGGCCAGCACTGCCCCTGTCCCCAAGTGCCACATGCACGGGGCTGGGAGGTCCCTGCAGGGATGGGCACTGCACCCCTGCCTGACCACCCTGCCCAGGCAGAATTCCTCCCTGATATCCAGTTCAAACCTTCTCTGGTGCAATTTTCCTGGAAATTTCCATTTTCCTCCCTATTTCCACAAAGGAAAAAATTTCCAGGAAAAAATCTCTCGGGATAACCAGGGAAGCAAGAGCACAGCAAGTGCCATCAGTTTATCCCAAAGGTGGCATTGCCACAGTTCCTCCAAAATCCCGCAATTCCAGAATGCTTTGGCTTGGCAGGACCTTAAAAACCCTCTCCTTTCCTGCCACGACCAGGGACACCTCCCACTGGAATTGTGGCTTTCTGGAGCTCTGGCAGAGCTGGGAATGTGCCCATTCTCTGGGGAGCCTGGGCAGTRTCCAGCACCCTGTGGATGAGGAACCTTTCCTGAAATCCAACCKGACAGGAAACTTCTCCTGTGCAGTCTCTGCTACTCCAGCAGGGAGAACCTCATTGATTTCAGCAGCTGAATGAATCCTAACCCACGGGGGAAACTCAGCACTGCAGGGATTGCAGGCACCAGGCAGTCCTGGAAGCGATGCTGGTGCTGGGAGTGACCTTCTGCAGGCAGCTGAGATGTTCTGAGCTGTAAACATGAATCATGGTGGGGATCAGACGGGATGACGTGGGCTGCCCACGCGCCCTGCAGGGAGGAGGAACCTCCCAGAGCCTGGGCTCTGCCTGCTGGGATCCAGCTCTGCCCCCTGGGATCAGCCCCGTGCACAGCTGGGCCCCACAGCTGCTCACAGCTGCTGCACAGGCAGCCAGGGCTGAGCAGTCCCAGAATTCCAGACTGGTTTGGGTCAGGAGGGACCTTAATTCCCACCCAGTGCCACCCCTGCCATGGCAGGGACACTTCCCACTGTCCCAGGTGGATCCCAGTGTCCAACCTGGCCTTGGGCATTCCCAGGGATGCAGGGGCAGCCCCAGCTGCTCTGGCAATTCCAGCCCAGCCCCTCCCCACCCTCCCAGGCAGCAATTCCTGCCCAAGATCCCAGCCCAATCTGCCCTTTGCCACTGGGAAGCCATTGCCTGTGTGCTGTCCCTGCAGGCCTTGTCCCCAGCCCCTCTGCAGCTCTCCTGGAGCCCCTTGAGGCCCTGCCAGGGGCTCTCAGGTGTCCCTGGAGCTTTCCCTTCTGCAGGGGAACATTCCCAGCTCTCCCAGCCTGGCTCCCCATTATGTTTGCATTTTCCATAAACRTGTGAGTGTTTACAAAGGACATTTTCCCCATTCTCCAGAATCCCTTTGGAGGTTTCTGTGGGGATGCTCAGGGGAGCAAAGTGAGATTGTTTTACCCAGAACAATCTCTCTGGATCCATTTCAGGGTGGGAAATCCAAGTCTCCCTGCAGGGAGCATTTCTCAAAACCTGTGAATTTTTGGGCACTCAGTCCATGAACTTCTGTGGTTGGTCTCGATGACCTTGGAGTCTTTTCCAGCCTGAAYGATTCCAYGATTCTGAGTTGTCAGATGAGGAAYTCAGAGGTGTCCAAACCCTGATCTCTGTGCGGGGGGGAATGTCTCTGCTTTCCCCAGGACACAGCAGGACAGGAGCACTCTGTGGCACCAGGTACTACAGGGAGCAAACCAGGCACAAGGTGTAAGAGATGTGTTCTGTTCCAAAACAAACCTGTGGTGTGAGCAGCCACCCCTGCAGGAGCTGTGAGAGCCAAACCCTGCCCTTCCTCACACCCTCACCACCTTCTGTAAATCAGGGGGCAAACACACAGGCTGATGTGGCATTGCCTGGCTGTTTTGGGCCAGGAGTTTTTTTGTGGCCACCTTTGATCCCCTCTCCTAACGGGGCTCAAACTCACAGTTGGTTTTCCAGCAGAACTGAAGCCTTGCCATGGGCTGAATGGATTTGCTGGATAAACGTAGCCACCTTTTYTCTGGAGTTATTCCTGTGTTGCACCAACTCCAGTGAAATCAGAGCTCAGCCAACAGAGGCACCAACGTCAGGGAAAGGGAATTCTGCAGGTGAGCAACCTCCACACGCCCCTGAGCCTTTTCTGGGTCCATATCCAGCCTGGGTTTTGGAGGGAYSGAATTGCACTTGGATTTCTGCAGCRGTGCTCCAGAATCACAGCTTGTTTGTGGAAATGATGGCTCTAAAGAGAACGTTATAAAAATAAACCCCTCGTACCAGCCATGAAACCATGGATCCTTGGGAATACTCACGCTGGAGCTGCTGAGAAACGTTCCTGTCATCCCAGGCTGGTGTTAATGTGGTACCTAAACCCATCAGTATGCACTGAGCAATTCAGTGCTGCGAAGTTTGGGAGAAACACGCAGTTAATGCATTGAGCCCACAACCTCCCAACTGCCTCCCATGCCCCCCGGGGGAATCTCTTCCCTTCTCCCAATCCCCACTGACAACTCCTACTCAGCCATGCACTGCCAATGGAAACAGCTGTGACAGCTCCGAGCCGAAAATGGGCCTCGTGCAAATGAAATTCAGTGTAGCAGCACTGACACAACCACGGGCTTGCTCCGCTGCTTCCTCCAGCAGCATCCACCAGGAGCTCCTGGTGCCCCATTCCCAGGGATCGTGCGGATAGAGGTGGATGGGGACAGGGGAGGAAGGGAGGGATGGAGCTGGAGAAYGGCAGAGAAACCTCTCACCCACCTGAGCGCTCCTGCCCTCGCYTGGGGAGAAGTTCCAAGGGCATTTTTTGGGTGGTGCTCGATGCGTCTCCCGGAATGARGCTGATCGCAGCCTTTCCTTGGGAACAATCTTCCTTTTGGATCTCCAGGACAAGGGGAATAAACAGCCTAAAATCCAAGGCTGAGCTATTGTTTTCCAATCTGTTTTAGCCTTCATCTTGTTGGCAGGCTGCTTCAGAAAAGCAAAAGGTTAATGAGCCAATGTGCAGTGGGATTATTGCAGTAAAGATGACAGTGAACCAGTAATTACTAATTAGATGCAGTTTAACAGGAGGAACAAGTGAAATCTCCTCTTCACCAACTGTCAATAATTAGCAGATTTGGTGAGGTTGAAATGTGTCCACAGTTAAAAGGCTGATTTTTTAATGAAATGGCACTTGACAAAAGAGCTGTATGGAGGTCACAGGCACAGCCCTCGAGACGCTTCCCCATTCCAGACTTGGGAGGGAAATCAGATGCAATCCAGCAGGGGGTCCCCACGGAACCATCCCTCCCTTGGGATTGCTGTGCACGGGGGGAGGGGAGCAGGAGGGATTCTCTGCAGCGATTTGGTCCAAGTTGGATGAGGAAGCCAGGGGAGGGATTTGCCAGCTGCCATGGGGGAAAAAAAAAAATGTTGGAGAAGTGAGAAGTTCTGCTTTGCTTCTGGGGCTGGGGAACGGTTTCCTGGGAGTCTGGGAAGCCTTGGGATGGAGGCTGGGCTTGGAAGGAGCTGCTGTCAGCAAAGAAGTGGCACGAGGTCCTGGAGGGCTGGCAGGAGGCTGGGAGCTCGCTGGGAAGTGTCTCCCAAAGGCTGCAGAGCATCCAAGCTGTGCCTCAGAGAGTGCTCCCTGCTGCTCCACCGGCGGCTTCAGGAGCACCGAGAGGTTCATCCGAGGTTTCCTCTCCTGAGTGCTGACCCAGCTTATCTGCTGGTTTATCTCCTGCCTTATCTTCTGGTTTATCTTATCTTCTGGTTCATCTTATGACTTATCTTCTGCCTTATCTTCTGGTTTACCTTCTAGTTTATCTTCTGCCTTATCTTCTAGTTTATCTTATCTTCTGGTTTATCTTCTGGTTTATTTTATCTTCTGGTTTATCTCCTGCCTTATCTTCTGGTTTATCTTATCTTCTGGTTAATCTTATGATTTATCTTCTGGTTTATCTTCTGCCTTATCTTCTGGTTTATCTTATCTTCTGGTTTATCTTCTGGTTTATCTGCTGGTTTATTTTATCTTCTGGTTTATCTTATCTTCAGGTTCATCTTATGACTTATCTTCTGGCTTATCTTATGCCTTGTCTTCTGGTTCATCTTCTGCCTTATATTCTGGTTTATCTTCTGGTTTATCTTCTGCCTTATCTTATTTTCTGCCTTACCTTCTGCTTTATCTTCTGGTTTATCTTTTCTTCTGCTTTATCTTCTTGCCTGTCCCTTGCTGACCAAGGCAGGAGTGTCTCTGTTCTCCATGAGAGCCCCCAATGAAGAGCTGATCCCAGGGGTTTCTTCCATACCCATGCAATGATTGCTTTGAGCAGMACCCCCAGGATTTACATGAGTGAGTGGCTGAACGCTGGCACGGCTCAAGGAGGACTTGAGGGACAGCCYGAGGTGTTTGGGAATGTGCTGAGCCCCTTTTGCAGCCTGCAGATGAAGGATGGTGGTGCTCAGTGRGGTTTCTGGTGTTCCTCAGCAAGGATGGACTCGTTCCTGCCAGAGGCTGCAGAGTGAGTGACCCTTCCAGAGCAGGGGGAAGTGGAGGTGACATTCGGGGACAGCAGGGTGCACAGAGCTCCAGAGGGAGTTCCCAGCCCATCTTTGATAAGGAATGATGGCCTGAGGAAGTCCTGAACTCCCTCTGTCCCTCCAACCCCAGCAGGATCCGAGCACAGCCTGGGGCACTGGCCATGGATTGTCCCCATCCTCCCTGGAGCAGTTTGGGCATCCCAGCTGGTGCTGGAGGGTCCTGCTGCCAGGGATGCTCCCAACATCCCAAATGCTGGAGGGTCCTGCTGCCAGGGATGCTCCCAACATCCCAAATGCAGCCTCCCTGGTGGATGGACAGAGGCTGTGCCATCCTGGTGTTCCTGCAGATCCCCACAGGGAGCTGTGCTGTGCTGGGTTATCCTGGCATCCCTCAAGGCTGRCAGGATTTATCTCAGCTGGGTTTTCACACAGAATCCTCCCCTGAAGGTGCTCAGGTGTTCCTGCTCCAGGACAGGCCTCAGGTGAGCACTGGAGGGCAAAGATCTCCTSAGGCTTTGCTGCCAGAGTCCCAGGGCAGGGGCACAGCTGTCACCCCGTGGTTCTGATGGAACCTGCCCTGCTGGCCACCAGGATGGGCTGCAGGATGTGCCCCAGCTCCTGCTCCCAGCTGCAGTTCCCCTCTCCGGCATCACCTCCACCCACAGCAAGAGGCCTGGAGCTGGATTTGCTTCAGAGCTGGCAAGGTCAGGCCACCCTCAGTGGGATGAACTGCAGCTCAGGGTGACAGCAGAGCTTTTTGGGGAGCTCAGGTGCGTCCAAGGCAAGGACAGAGGCAGGCTCAGGTGCTCCAGCCCTCCCTGAGGCAGTTCAGAGCATTCCTGGGTGAAGGTATTGCCTGGGAATGTGGGAAAGGATGCCAGGCTTGGTCCTCCCCTGCCCTTCCAGTGCTGATCCAGCAGCCTCCAGCTCCTTCCYGCTTCAGGGGCTGGGGGCTTTGGGGCAGAGACCACACAGCCCAAACATTCCAGACCCTGCTGGGACATTCCAGCCAGGAAAACCCCTAGATTCTCCTTTCTGTGAGGTGACTCCTCGTTCCCACCATGGGATGCTCTCTTGGGTTCTCCTGGGATGCAGCAGGAGCTGTGTCCTGGTGRTTCCCTTCTTCCTGCTCCACCTGCTGGAATTCCAGCTGCAGATCCTCGGTGCTGATCCCAAGGAAGCAGCACTTGCCTTGTCCCAGGGCCACCACCCCAATTCCCAAAGCTCTTCCCTTGCCCTTTGGATTGGTGTCCCAGCACAACTGCAGCTCCTCTTGGCCAGGAGAGAGGGAACAGCTGGGCAAAGCAAAGAACATTCCTGAATTGTGACATCCCCCATTTCCATGGGGTTTTTCTCCCTCAATTCTTTCTCAAAATCTCAGAATCGAAGCATTTCCCTACTCACTCCTCTGAGCTGAGAGACCTCGATCACTTCTTCTGGGAGCAAATTCCTTTCTTTTCTAAAATCCTGCAATCATGGAAGGGTTTGGGTGGGAAGCAAGCTTAAAACTCCTCTTGTCCCACCCCATCCATGGGCAGGGACAGCTCCCACTGTCCCAGGCTGCTCCAAGCCCCATCCAGCCTGGCCTGGGACACTGCCAGGGATCCAGGGGCTTTTCCAAGGGGAAGGGGAAGGGGAAGGGGAAGGAGAAGGAGAAGGAGAAGGCTGTGGCCTTTGGGAACCCCACTATCACTGCTTGGGAGCCCCTGGGACACCTCAGGCTGGTTACATTCCCACCTGCTCCTCCTGTTTGGGTGATCCTTGAGCTCAGTGACACCTSAGGGCCAGGGAAGGTCAGCAGTGAGCAGAGCCCTGATGCCTCTGGGGGCTGTACCTTTGTTCTCCCTGTGATTTGTGACCCAGCTGGGTTTGCTGGCCTCTCCTGGCAGCTCTCCTTTGTTCTCCCCCCAACTCCAAAAGTGGCTGAACATTTTCCAGGGCTTTCAGAGCAGGAGCAGCAGGGCTGGGCAGCAGGGCCTGACCCTCTGTGTGGTCAGAGGGGCGGGTGAGGAGCAGGGACCCCTCTCAGCGCCCAGGGGCTGCRGCAGCAGCGCTCCCAGCCTGGGATCTGGTTTCATGTTTACAGCCCTGGCCCTGGGAGACAGGTTCAAGTATGTAAACCATCCCCCTGCGAGCACGGGCTGCTGCAGGTGTGTGGCTGCTGGTGGGCATAAGAAAACATTCCTGACACCAGCTCTTTTGAGGAGGCTTCACCTCCTGATGGCTATAAGCCATTAGGAGTCAAAAGAAAGAGCTGACATCCGACAAGTCCGGATAAACAGCCAAACATTAACCCTTGGAGTGGCCCGAAAAACAGACTTAAAAGGCTCTTTGTGGAAAGAAGCCTTTTTCTTTTTTTCTTTTTTTTTTTTTAGGCCTGTTAATTGCTGTCTTTCTTCAGGACACCTTTCAGCAGCACCTCCTGTAAACAGAGGGGCTCCTGCCCAGCGCTTCCCYCGGGATTCCTGCTCTGCCCTGGCCATTCCTGAGCCCTCCTGGGCTTTGCTGCTTTCATCTGGGCCTGAAAACCAAGTCCCTTCCCCTCTCCTGGCAGCCTGGGAATCATGGAACSCCCTGGGCTGGGATGGGGAGTGATCCACCAGGAGCACTGACTCCTGGCCCCTCACAGGAATCATTAAATCAGAAAACACCTTCAGTATCATCAGCCATTCTTGGTCAGAGCCCTCTTTACTCGGTTCAGCCCCAGATCTTCCCTGCCTGTTTCCTGCTCTYGTCCCAGGGGGTTGGATTTGAGCTTTTTGGGGTGTTTGGAGCTGTTTTGGCTCATGTGGAACGACTCTGACTGCTCCAAGAGGTGCAGGATGCAAAGGAAGGGGATCAGTTGTCCAGACTTGCCTGCTCAGGGCTGGGAATGCCTTATTAATCACATCTCACATCAGATGTAATTATCTGTAATTGCTTTGCAAATTTCCTGTTCCCTGTGAGGCTGGTGGTCTGTGAGGGAAGGAAATGTGCTGGAGGTGGGGATCCTCAGGAATGCTCAGCTCCCCTAAAGCACCAAGGGCATCCCTGAATCCCTGTCTGCCATCATGCTCTTCCTCCTGAACAGCAGGGGAATTCAGGGCTCCATGTCCAGCAAAGAGCAACAAATCCTTTCTTACTGACAGAGCTGCTTGAGCAATTCCTGCTGGGATGGGCCTAGGAGCTCCTTTGCATCCAAAGGGAAGCTTTTTCATCATGTCCACATTCAAAAGTAGGATTTTGGGGTTTTTTTCCTTCCAAGAAGGGAGAAACTCTTGAGTGTCTGTGCAGGTGCTTCTCATTCCAGCAAGGACCAGGAATCATAACCAAACTGCAATCCTGGGAGTTCCCAAGGAGCTCTCCTGAGAGGTTTGGAGTGGGCTCTGACTTTTCCACCAATCCACTGGCTGGGATGTTCCAAAAAAACCAATCTGCATCCTGGAATGTGAGGGTTCTTCCAGGAAAGCAGGGAGCAGTTCCTTCAGCCCTGTCCTGAGGAAGGTCCTGGTGAGGCCCAGAGCTCAGCACTCAGCTGCTTCTGCCCCAGCCTGAGACCTTTCTGGAGCTGCTGTGGAAATGAATTTATTGTGGTAAACTCAGATTTACCCCATCCCACCCCTTCCCACCCTGAGCAAACCTCCAGAGCAGAGGGAGGAGGTTCAGTTCCCACCGAGGCCTTGGGTGTCTCCTCTCTCTGGAAGTCAGACACAGGGAACATTTTTTGATCTGGCTATTTGAAATCTTACAGTCTCAAAGCTTTTCTCTGGGGGGTTTTGGTGGTTTGGTGTTTCTGGTGCTGTGGGCACTGCTCTGCTCCCCCAGAAGGCTCCAGCTCCCAGCTCTGCAGTGGAGGTGGTGCCATGCTGGGGCTTGGCCTTCCCATCTTTATAAAGCTGGGAATGCTGAGGCTCTGAGAGCTCAGTGGCAACCAAAACCCCTGGATAAAGGCTCAGAAACCGTGGGATTTCCAACAGCAAGATCCTGGTGTCTGTCAGAGGTCACTGGTGTCACCTTGGGGCCCCAGCAGGGTCCCTGTGGGGCACTGGGAGCTGGAGCTGCTGGGGGATTGCTCTGGGGATGAGCACAGAGCTCAGGAGGTGCTGGGGGATTGGTGTGGAGGTGAGCACAGGGCTCAGGAGCTGCTGGGGATTGGTGTGGGGATGATCAGGAGCTGGAACTGCTGGGGGAGGATTGGTCTGAGGATGAGCAGGAGCTGAAGCTGCTGGATTGGTGTGGGGATGAGCACAGAGCTCAGGAGCTGCTGGGAATTGCTCTGGGGATGAGCACAGAGCTCAGGAGCTGCTGGATTGCTCTGGGATGAGCAGGGGCTGGAACTGCTGAGGGATTGGTGTGGGGATGAGCACAGAGCTCAGGAGTTCAGGAGCTGCTGGGGAATTGCTCTAGGATGAGCACAGGGCTCAGGAGCTGCTGGGGATTGGTGTGGGGATGAGCAGGAGCTGGAGCTGCTGGGGATTGATGTGGGGATGAGCACAGAGCTCAGGAGCTGCTGGAGGATTGGTGTGGGGATGAGCAGGAGCTGGAACTGCTGGGGGATGAGCACAGGGCTCAGGAGCTGCTGGATTGGTGTGGGGATGAGCACAGAGCTCAGGAGCTGCTGGGGGATTGCTCTGGGATGAGCACAGAGCTCAGGAGCTGCTGGAGGATTGCTCTGGGGATGAGCACAGAGCTCAGGAGTTCAGGAGCTGCTGAGGGATTGCTCTGAGGATGAGCACAGGGCTCAGGAGCTGCTGGGCTGCCCCAGGACAGGCTGGGACACGCAGGGAGCTGGGGTCACCTCCCAGCCCAGGTGTGGGGCTGTTATCCCTCTGTTCCCATCACTCATCCAGTGACTCCTGGCCCAGGGCTGCTCCTGCTTCAGCCACAGATCCACAATTCCCCTCTCCCCACAGTGCCGAGGTTTTTGCTGAATGTTTTTCCCCTCAGAGAAGCTGTGCTGTGGTGATTTCCCAAAAGTGAGATTAAAAACTCCCACCCTTGACAGCAGAATGGTGAAATTAGGCTGGAAAAGACTTTTAAGGTCATCAAGTCCAAGCATTAACCCAGCACCACCAAAGCACAGAACCACAGGGTCATTTAGGCTGGAAAAGAGCTTTAAAATCACCAAATCCAATCAGTGAAGCCTGCACTGCCCAGCCCAGTGAAGTCCCAGAGCTGCCCCAAAATCCTGATATTTGCTCTGCTTCAGGACACTTGGTTATTCCCTTTTAAACTGAGGGCAGGAACATCCCTGCAAAGCATCCCTGGCAAACAGAAAGTSTCCTGGAATGGAAACCCTTCAAAAACCACAGCAGCCAAATATTCCAGAGCACCCAAATAGTCCAGGACACCCAAATATTCCAGGACACCCAAATGTTCCAGGACAAAAAGTCTCCTGAACTTAATAACTCTCAAAAGCCAAAACAACCAAATATTCCAGAACACTCAAATATTCCAGAACACTCAAATATTCCAATTCTCTCCTCTTTGGTTTTTTCATTTCTCTGRAAAAGGTGTTCTGGGAAAGCAGAAGGGAGGTGGATGCAGTCAAAGCATCCATGGCAAAAAAAAAAAAAAAAGAGTCTCCTGTCAGCTCAGGAGTAGAATCATGGAATCAGGGAATGGTTTGGGTTGGAAGGGACCTTAAAAATCCTCTCATTTCTACCTTGTCCTACAGCAGCTGGAGGTGGGGGCTGATGGCCAAAACACCCAAAAAAAACCCCAAAAAACCAAACCAAACCAAACCAAACCAAAAAACCAAAAAAAACCCAAAAAAAACCAACAAAAAACCAACCAAACAAACAAAACCACCAAAAAACCCTCTAGAATGGATAAATCTCAGGAGCCAGAACAGCCAAATATTTCAACTTCCCTCAATTTTTAAATTTTATTTAATTTCCAGCTGTGGTGTTTTTTAATTCCCCTTTGTCTGTGTCCAGCCCAGGGTGAGGCCCCAGCCCTGGGATCCAGCTCTGGTGGAAAAGTGCTGCCCATGGGTCCTGTCACAGGCAAAGCATTGCCACCTTTTCTCCCTTCTTTGGAACAATGAAAAGGAGGAAATTTGGGATATTTGGCTGTTTGGCCCCTGAGATTTATCCATTCCAGACTTTTCTGGGTTCTTCCTTTGCCATGGGTGTTGTGGCCACCAGCCCCCACCTCCAGCTGCTGTAGGACAGGGGACAAATGAGAGGATTTTTAAGGTCCCTTCCACCCCAAACCATTCCATGATTCCATGATTCTACTCCTGAGTCAGGAGACTCCCCATGGTTCTGTGAGAAACATTTTGACTGAATGCAATGGTTTTTTATGATGAAAACTGAACATTCCTTTCAAAGACAGGGGTCAGAAAGACTTGAGAGAAACCTAAAATGAAGAGAACTGTACTGGTCACCTCTTAAATTCAAGTTTTGTTGTTAATTTGAAGGAAAACTTTACAAAATTCAGGTTTCTCTCCAAACTGTTTCTCTCAAAACCTAAAATGAAGAGAATTGTACTGGTCACCTCTTAAGTTCAGGTTTTGTTGTTAATTTGAAGGAGAACTTCGCAACATTCAGGTTTCTCTCCAAACTGYTTTCCCCCAGCTCTGTGAAMACTGAGTMTCAATCATTCCTGAATCATTCATTTGTCCTTCAGCCATGAGAACATCTCCCAACATCTCAGTGTGTCCAGTTTTGGGACACGCTGGGGTTTCAGCTGGGCAGGAAAAGCAGGAAGTTGTCAGAAAAGAGCTTYAGCACSAACATTTCGGGSAGAATCTGCCTTGTGAGGAGAGCCWYGGGTTTGGSTGTCAGGGTTAACAAAGCTGAGCTGATAATCCTTGGACACTGGCATGGGAAGGGAATCTCTGGCAGGAGAGAGGGCAGGCAATGGATCAGGGAAGGGCTGGAGTTGTGGATTTAGGAAAATGCCAATTTAGGAAAATGGCTGGTGCTCTTTGGAGCAGGGCATGGAGAGGCCTTGGGGCTCCACTGCCTGGGCTCTAGGACCAGGGGCTGCAGATTTATATTTTCTGGGATATAATCAAGAAGTTTTTGGAGTATTTCCCAAATTCTCTCACCTTCAGGTCACTTCAGTTGTCTGTAGGAATTCCAGGAGATCCTTGGCCAACCCTGCTGTCCTCATCTCATTCCTTAGGGATCCATCCATGGGGAGCACTTCGGTGGTGTTGTGTGGGATGGGACCTGGAAACCCATCGAGTTCCACCCCCTGCCACGGGCAGGGACACATTCCATGGCCAGGGACACCTTCCATGGACACCTTCCATGGCCAGGGACACATTCCATGGGCATGGACACATTCCATGAGCAAGGACACCTGCCATGGCCAGGGACACTTTCCATGGACACCTTCCATGGGCAGGGACACCTTCCATGGGCAGGGACATGGTCAGGGACACTTTCCATGGGCAGGGACACCTTCCATGGATACCTTCTGTCCCTTCCATAGTCAGGGACATTTTCCTCCCACTGGGCCAGGAGCTCCAAGCCCCACAATCCAAGGGGATTTCAGTGACCTGAAATGGTGCTGAGACACCCACAGATCCATGGGGCAGCATGGATCCATCCAAAGGGGCTGGGGAAATACTCACTGAGACATTTCCCACCATTTATCAACACTCCTGGGTAACTGGGAAGGTCTCAGTTGACTGGGAATGCAGATGGGTGGGGCCCTCATGACAAGAAAGGGGCTGGAGCGTGTCCAGGGAGGGGAATGGAGCTGGGAAGGGGCTGGAGAATCCCTGAGGGAGCTGGGAAGGGGCTGGAGAATCCCTGAGGGAGCTGGGAAGGGGCTGAGCCTG
>CADDXX010000807.1:236533-249948 GCA_902810485.1 Alauda arvensis
TTTTTTTTTTGGCTGAGTGATGAGCTGTATGCCAAATCCATCTGCTCCTGTCTCCCCTAGCTGCCTTCCATATCGTTCCAGGATCCCTGGCAGCCAGCCTAGACCTATCTCTCTCTCCCTCCTTTCCCTTTGCACTCTCCGGGAGCACATTCCTCTCTACACCTTTTCCCGAGCTGGGATAGAAATGAGTATCAACCCCAAACAAAAAGCATCTGCTTCCTGCCTGCTGCTGCCTCACCGGCCGCGCCYGCACGCCGCTCCGGTGGCGGAGCCGTGCCAAACACGGGCGGCCCCCGGTGCGCTGCCGGCCGGGCTGCGGGGCTGCCGGGGCCGCCGCTGCCGCCGCTCCCCCCGGGGCGGCTCGGCGGCACCAGCTGTGACCACCGCACCATTTGTTCCCGCAGCCCACGCCAGCACTCGGAGCCAGTTCTTTATCACCCCAATTAGCCTTGTCGGAGCTGATGAGAGAGAGAGGCTCCCACTGCAAGGCAAGGGATGGGCTGGCTGGGGGGGGAAGAGAGCCGGGAGAGCCGTGGGTTAGCCCGGGAGGCGATTCCCGGCTTTGTTCCCGTTCCCCGGGCGGGGATGGGTCAGGGGCAGCGGTGCTGGCATTGCCGGAGTTACCTGGGCCGTGCTGCTGCCTGAGCAGGTGCTAAATGAGCTCCAGGGCACAGAATTCCTTGGGRTTTTGTCCCTTTTCCCTCCTGCTCTCGGCTGTCTGCCGCAGGGAAAGGAGCATCCTCAGGTGTCGGGGTTAGGTGTTAGAAATGAACTCCGCTTTGCTAAGAAAGTTGTTGTTTTTTTTTTCTCAGACCTCGTGTTTTCAGAGAATGCTAGGGCTCTGCAGTGAAACCCAAGGTTGTTTATTTTTCCTTATTTCTCTCATTCTCTCTCTGCCCAGCTGTGTTCTGCTCTGCAGTGAAGGTCAGGAGCAAATCCCAACCCACCTGGGCAGTTTCTACTTTTATACAGAATTTTACGTATTTTATATTTACAATTAATTACCAATAATATCCCACAGCATCAGAATGTGCTCAATACCCCAAAACAAATCAAAAAGAACCCCCATCAGTGCAGAAAATGAAAGGGAAGAAGAAGAAGAAAAAGGACAGTGCCACACTCCAAATGCTCCATCGTGTCCATTTTAACCCCTATACTAAAGCCCATCAATCCATTTTTCACACTGTGATTCACTAAGGACCACCCCAATTGAAACCCTTGCAGTCAGAACCTCATCACACAGCACTGGCAATCCCCTCCACGGGCCAAGATCAAAGCCACGAGCATCTCCAGCTCCTGTGGGTGCTTCCAGCCCTGCCAGGGTCCTGGGTCACCCAGGGCACCCAGGGGAATGCTCTGAGCTCCCACATTCAGGCTTCAGCTGCTCGCAGGGGCTGGCATGGGCTGTGCTGCGGCCCAGGTGAGCTGGGAGGGGACCCTGGTGGGATCTCCCTGGGTCCATGGCAAAGCTTCCAGAGGCCTCACAGGGTGCTGAAGGAATTCCCACTTCTCCCACAGCCTCCCCAGCTGGGTACCCAGCTGTCAGTGCAGCCAGCAGCCCCAAATCCTGGGGAGTGCCCCAAACAACCCCCCTGTAGCACTGCCTGGGGGCCCGGGGGTCCCTCAGTGCTGCWGGGAGCTTCTGTCCCTCCTGGACTTCTCTGGATTCATGGGTGAAGGCCTTTYCCAGTGCCACCATCCCAAAGGCAGGAAGGGGATTTTGTTTCCCCTGGTGTAGATAGAACTGGGGAGGAGATGATGGACGTGATTCAACCCCGTTCCCATGGTGGGCACTTGGACTGAAGGGACGAAGTGGACAGGAGAGTTCCCACATGGCCATGGCCATGATCAGAGTCATCTTGGCAGCTGGGACACCAAAATCTTGCCTGTGCTCTCCACCTCTGTCCCAATTCCGTGCTCATTGGAGGGTTGGCTGAGCAGGCCCAGGGTTCTGGACAGCTGCCCCGCAGTCTGCCCCAAAATGGGGGAAATTACACCAAAAAACACCAACAAGGAGTCAGAGGCTGACCTGGTGCGCAGCAAGGTTGGGATTTGGTGTTGTCTCGATACCTGTAACCCACCAGCATCTCCCTGCTCTTCTCCATCTGATTTCCCAGTGGGAGGAGTAGGTTCCTCCTGATGGGTTTCTGAGCAGCTTTCCCAATGTCCCGTACATTTTTCCTTGGAGCAGGTGCACCCCTGGGAACTCCTGAGGCTCCGGAGCAGGTTTAAATCCCTCCTTGGTTAAAGCCAGCCAGGAGGAGGCCTGCAGAGGAGGCTCCAGCTCAACCAGTCACCTCCAGTTTGTCCAACATCCTCCCAGGCTTGGGGAAGGTGTCTGAGTTTGGTGTCACACAGCTCCAAACCAGTGCCTGCTGCTGTCAGAAGTGCCTGTCTGGGAGCCCATCCTGCAGAGAACCGTGGAATTGTTAAAATGGAAAAGCCCTCGSAGTCCATCCAGCCCAACCATCCCCCAGCACTGCCAAGGCCACCACTGACCCTGTCCCCCAGTGCCATTTCCATGTGGTTTTTGAGCACTTTAGGCATGAATTCTCCAGTCCTTTTGCTCAGTCACCAGAACTGAGGTGTCCCACCTCCATCCCCCCCTCCCTGAACCCACCTCAGAGCCCTCTGTGCAGCCCTGCCCYGGATGAAGAGCTCATCCCTCATGTAGGGAAAGGAGCTGTTTCCTCCTTGGATTGGGGGATGGGAGCTGGAAGGATCTACAGACAATTATCTCATCTCTTCCTTCCACCGAGGCAACCTCAGCTCTGCCTAAACTATTCTTGCTGGGTTCCCTGCGATTTGTGCTGCAAACTTCCCACCACAGACGCCCCACACCTTCCCCGAGCAGTCGGCTGCGATATTTTGCTCTTCCCACCAGGATACTCTTCCTGCTGTTCAGCTTGGATTGTGCTTGCTGCTTCTTGAATTGTGTCCCAAGAGAGCGTGAGCACAGCGCTGCTCCTCCCTTCGCTCTCCCAGCCTCGTGCACATCCCCCAGCTCAGCCTGCTGCTCCCAGCCCGGCATGTTCCCCATCCCTGCTGCTCTTCCAGAGCACGGCCTGGGCTCCACCGGGGCACGTGGGACTCTCCTTGGAGCTCCCAAGCCGTTGGAGAGGCTGGGATTGGGGTTTCTCTGGAGGCTCCCCAGGAGCAGGCTGGCTTTGAGCTGCCCCCTTTCCCCAGCCCTACAATGGATGGTCAGCACTGACCCACCCAATTCCAGGTGGAMTTCATTCCAAAGCTCAGAATCCCAGGATCACTGAGGCTGGAAAAGCCTTCTGAGATCACAGAACCCACCTTGTGACCCCTCCCCACCCTGGCACCACATCCAGCCCTTCCCTGACCCCCAGGTCGGCATCTCCGCTTCCCACCTCGACATTTCCCTCCTGCTGCTCGAACCCCCCCAGCCCCAAAACCTGGGAGCTGTGCCGTGTGTCCCTGTCAGAAACCCCCCCAGAAGGGGAGGAAAAGCTGCGTCAGAGGCAGGCAGAGCAGAGAGAATCCTGCCCGGGAAGGGATCCGGCGCACGCGGATCTCCTGCACCTTCGCCGGTGCTCTCCCGGCACAATGCTTCACTTTGTGCTGCAGCACCGAAAGCAATGGTGAAGTTGCTAATAATGGCACTAAAAGAAAATATGCTACATCTGTTATGGATAGCAGTACAAAATTAGCTGATCACACCTCTGACACCCAAGATGTCTTCACTTAAAATACTCGTTGGCTTTACTTTACATAATTTGCTGATTATATTTAAAAGAAATACAATTTTGCAATTACTGTTCTTTCTGGTGTGCTATCTATGCATCATTTTCTTTTTATGTTTATATATTTCTCCTTCATTAGTGCAGTCTGAAGGGTGATTAGATCCCTTCAAACATTTTACAGAGGTTAAACGTTGATTAAGATTTAATTATTACTGTAAATAGCTTGGAATGACATATGGTGCAAAAACCTGACATATGTGCATTTGAATAAATGAAGTGCTATTTCCCATGATGCTTCAGTAGCTGTTTAACAGCTTTGCTGAAGGGTTATGTTGCACCTCATGTTAAGATTGCTTTGATGTTATATTTTGTTGGGTTTTTGCAGCTGAAAGCTAAGAACAGTTTTTCCAGTTTTTAAAAACATTGAATATTTTAAATACCTAAATTGTTTTGCACAAATTTTTGCTAATTTGTCTAACTAGGTTAAACATTTTCAAAAGCATTTCGATTTTTAACGTGGGCTCCTCGCATTGTGTCAGCACCAGCGTGGGTTCAGTGGATAGGGTTTCCAAAATTCCAGGTTTTCCCAGGTGTCCTGTCCTGGCTGGGAGCAGGGTCTTTGCTTCCCGTGGGGACCAGGAGCACCATGGATCCCTCCCGGGGATGCARAGATTCCAGATTATTCCAGAGCAAGGGAAAGCTCCAGGAGAAGCTGGTGGAGGGGAAAAGATTTGGGAAGGGATGGAGATTTTGTGGAGATGGAGGAAGGGGCAGGAAGGGTTTGGCCGTGAGGGTGGAGCTGAGTGAGGCTCTTCCACCCAACCCTGGGCTTTGGCAGGTCCAGCTTTGGGCTCTGCAATCCCTGCGAGCTGCAGGGAGAGGCAGGGATGGGAAGCTGGGCTGGGTGGGATGCGTTGGAGCCTCAGACACTCTATAATTCATTGAGCACTGCCAGGCAGCGAACGTGCAGCGTTCCCATCCAGAACAAGGGGGGGAGGCTGGAGCACAGCACATGGAACAGCAGCAAAAGGCGTGATTGGCATGGAATTCTTTCCATSCCCACCTTGATGGATCCATCCCCGAGCTGCTCTGATCCTGCTCCCCTTTTGCCTCCGCAGATCGAGACGGCGCAGCTGGAGCCGGAGATCGCCATGGCCACCACCAGTAAGACTGTGGTCTACAACAAAGGCTTGTGAGTGCARCGGGAGCACCCCGAGCCCAGAAGGTCTGGGGAGGGCAGAGGGGAAGCTCCAGACCCCACCTGGGAGGAAGCAAACAACAACAAGGAYGAGATGAACTAACAGAGCTCGGTGATAGGAGTGAACTAACACCTGCAGAGAACTGACACCTCACACCACTCAAAAAGATTTCATGTTAAAAGTTCTCACTTAGCGACAGGAGCAGCAACTACAACAAATGAAATCACGTGGAAACACTTTAGAGCTAGCTGACAGAACTCAGAGTTACTGGCACTGCACGGAGGGAGTTCAGGGGCGAGCTCGGAGCTGAGTGCACACATCACATCTGGCGTTCACAGGAGTCCAGCCTSCCCTGGAGCTGCACAGAGCCCGTGTACAGACCAAGGGCTGCGTGGAGGTGATTGATCAGGTGATTGGGAATGCTCAGAATCGATTTCCTGCCCATCCCACCCCAGCAATCATGACCTGAAGAGGAATTCCCACATTCCTGTGCGCAGCRAAGGGCTTGGCTCTGCCCCCTCCCTCCTCCTGGACATGCTGCTGGTGGCACCTTGCCCTTCACTGCGAGACTGGCTGGCCCTGGATCCCACCAGATCCCACCACCTGGAATTCCACTGGCACTTTTGCCTGCATTTCAAGAGCCTGCAAAGCCAAGGTGCCCACACGTGGAGTGTTGGAGCAGAAGGGATGCTGGAGCTGCTCTGTTTCCCTGCCCAGCCCTGAGGGGGGTTTGGCTCACCCAGCACAGCCCCTCTGACAGGGGCGTTGCTAATCTGAGATGGTTGGCTAAGCCACGCTTTGCTGAGCTGGTGTCTAAGGACAGGATGTGGTTTAAGTTTGGATCAATCCCGAGCTGGGCAGGCAGTTGGACACGGATCATTGCGGGCCCCTTCCAACTGAAATTCCTCCTCTCCATTATTTTCTTTCTCCTCCCTTCTCTCTTTTCTTTCTTCTTCCTCTTCCTCTTCTCTCCTCCATTTTTGCCCACTCCTCCTCCCAGCAAAGCCAGCTCTGCCCATGGCCTTGTGCTGGTACAGACAAGGACCCAAAGGCAGGTCCTGGCAGCTGTGCTGAGCTGATGGCTGTGCCACTGCACCTTCAGAGGGGACACTGCCCTCTGGGGACATCTGTCTGTCTGTCCCTTCAGTGGCTCTGCTTTGGGGTGGTTAAAGGGGAGGGCTGAGCCACCCCCACACTGCACCGAGCCCTGCCCTCCCTGGGTTTGGGGCCACAGTTTGGCTCTCGAGTGTTTCTTACCCAAAATTCCATGTGAGGGACTCCCTGAGGTTCGTGTGGAGCCACCAGCAGAGCATTCCAAAGGCAGGGTGTCCCTGCAGGATCCGTGTCCCTGTGGGATCCCCGTGGGCAGGGGGCTGTGATGGTGTTGGGGTGGCTCTTACCCTTCAAATGCCCATTTGTTGTGGGGTTGGGGAGGGTGGGGGGAAAGGGGAAACAAATCCCCACTGACACAGAATGTATTTGATGGAATTCCTGCAATGCCTGGGATTGGGAGGCCTGAGCCCCACCAYGTGTGGAGTCAGACCCACAGGAGCCCGGCTGTGGGGCAGCTCAGGGCCACTGACTCTGCCCTGCAGGTTCCTGGTGTAAATCAGGAATGGCTGCACAAAAGGGATCMRTGCTGTGGATTTACACACCAGCAAWCAGGACAGGAGGGGGCAGCTGCTGTTCCTGGGACAGCTCCCAATCCCAAACACTGCTGGAGACCCAGAGCAGGCCCAGCTCACCCCTGGGGCTACTCTGGGTTTCCACCAGGGCCAGCACAGCTGGGTTTGGGCCCCTGGAGCTCCTTTAATGCACTAGATGAATGAATGTACCTTCCAGAGGATGAGGCCACCCTAGCTGGGCTTTGGGGAGGCCACAAGGAGGTGACAGCTGTCCTGGGGACACTCCCGTGGCCATGTGTCCCACTGGCAGCACCCTGCAGCAGGGAGAGGSGAGCTGGGATGGGGAGGAGGGATGCAGGCAGTCCCCAGGCCTGGGAGAGCAGCGGGGCTGAGCTGTGAGCCTGGAACCCTTTCCAYGGGGCCAGGATCGTGCCGGGAGTGCAGGAACCCCCTGGCACCACATCCATGGGGTGTGTGGAGCAGGGAAAAGCTCCTCTGAGGCTGGAATTCCTGTCRGGGCTCTGCAGAGCCAAAGGGCATCTGCTGCAGGAGGCACAGCTCGCTGCCTTCCTCCTGCTGGGAGCGGGGCTGAGGCAGAAGCAGCCTCTTGTGTTGACAGGGAGAAGGCTCCTGGCTCTGGGGCCTGTCTGGGTGCAGCCTTCCCGCTGGGTTTGGGTCCTGTCAGAGCCCTTCTGCTTCCAAGCTTCCTCATCCCTGCCTTTTGTTTGGAGGAGGGGGAAGGAGGAAGGGATGGAGGCTGAGCTTTGCCGTGAGGTTCTGGGGAGGTGGAGCGAGGAGGGAGCAGCGGTTTGGGGTTGTCAGTGGTGGCAGATCCCAGGTTTGGTGTCTGAGCTGGGGGCACCTGCTGGCTCCCCAGCTGGAGCAAGGAATTCCCAGTGGATGGAAGGAGGCTGAGCTTGGCTGCCTGCGCTTCCTCAGGAGACACCCAAGGAAAAGYAGGCATTGAKSAAGTTCTGCCTKGGGAAAGAGCTGGCTCCCGATTTYCCCGGTGATGGGAGTGGGTGYTGTGGGGAATAGCAAAGGTAAGRAGGCTCTCAGGAGCTGAGAAAGCAGAGAGAGCAGAACATTTAGAGCCAGCTGCAAAGCCTGAAGTTATTTGAGGGATAGGCAGGGKCTGCTTAGGCAAGGCTGAAATGAGGGTTACCTTTCCCATTTCCCACAGGTGAGGATGCTTTCCCTGCACACACTTCACCTGCAGAGCTCCGCCTGTGCAGGTCCCGAATTAGCAGGGAGGGCTCCTCCCATTAATCCAGTGATCATCAATAGGGGCTGAATCATTTGGGAGAAGAGACTCAGGATGAATTAAAGGCAGGCAGGGAGTGCAGAGGRCCTGATCCTGCAGGAGGGCTGGGGACCAGCTTGGGGCATGTCAGAGGAGCTGTGCTGCGAGCGTGGCTCGGCTCAAAGGCAGCTGCTCCGTCAAACAAGTGACAATCAAAGGGCCTAAATGAGTCTGGATTTGTCGTCAGCCCGCACAAACCCCGTCAGACTTGTTTGGCTTTGTGTGGCAGCAACATGGGACTCACCCAGCTCGGCAGGGTTTGTGCTGAGCAATGAAACAGCCCGGGCCTGAGCCAGCCCTTCCCCAGGGGTTACCCCCACGAGCCTCAGGCAGCTCCGCAGCGCTGCTTCCTCCCAAATTTTGCCCCAGTGCCACTCCAAGTGTCGTGGCCCCTGCCCAAAGCGCTGGGCAGAAGCTCCTGCTGGGAGCTGGGGAGAGCCACCACGTCCTGGGCTGTTCCTTTCTCCTCTGGAAACACGGAATCGTGGAATGCTTTGTGTTGGAAGGCACCTGGAATCTCATCCCATTCCAAACCCCTTGCCAGGGTGCTCCAAGCCCCATCCACAGTCCCTGCAGGTCTGGGGTGGGGAGATGGCCCTGGAGGCCMTGGGATTGTCCCCACCTCTCCCAAACCCACTTGCATCCCCCCCTGGGACAATCAGGACGCTGCAGATTCCTTCCTGCTGCCCTTCCCCTCGCTGTCCCCGGCATGGTGACAAGCTGGACAAGGTGTTTGCATGAGGAGCACGTGGTGGTGGCCCTGTGGCCCCAAACCCTTGGGCACCCCAGCACGGGGGACACCAAGATCATGGGACGTCCCCAGCTGAACCCAACTGAGGTGGTTCCACATCCCAACAAAGGCTGGTGTTGAATTTTATCTCAAAGCAGCAGCAAAGCTCAGCAGACCCAGAAAAGCTCAGACCTGGCCCTCACGGATCTTTGTACTGGTTTGAAAGCAAAACCAGTGAGATGCTCCAAGTCAGAAATACAATTCAATAGGAAAATAGAATAAATGCAATAGTAAAAAAATGAAAAGACCCCTGACAGAGTCAGAATCCAACCTGACACCCTGTTCCTTAGGGTGGTGGTAGCAGTCCAGATGGAGTTGTTGAAGCAGAAAGACCTGGCAGCTCCTGTCCTCTGGGAATCCTGTCAGGGCTGTGCTGTCCCAAACCCCAGATTATATCCAGGTGGGAATGCTTGGCTCATCCCAGCTCTKGGAATCCARTCAGGKCTGTGCTGTCCCAAACCCCAGATTATATCCAGGTGGGAATGCTTGGCTCATCCCAGCTCTGGGAATCCAGTCAGGTCTGTGCTGTCCCAAACCCCAGATTATATCCAGGTGGGAATGCCTGGCTCCTCCCCCATGGGTGGAGCATCTCCCAATGGGCTGATGCCATTCTCTGAGTCACAGAGTGGGTCCTTGATTGCCAATTAAGCAGAGACAGCTCCCGAAGGGAGGAATCATTGAGCAGGGCATTGATGGGCTATTGACAGAGATAAGGGAGTCACCTGTGAGCCATTGATGGGCCATGGACAGAGATAAGGGAGTGACCTGTGAGCCATGGGCAGGGCATTGGTGGGCATTAACAGAGATAAGGGAATCACCTGTGAGCCATTGATGGGCCATGGACAGAGATAAGGGAGTCACCTGTGAGCCCTGGGCAGGGCACTGATGGGCCATGGACAGAGATAAGGGAGTTACCTGTGAGCCATGGGCAGGGCATTGCTGGCCCATTAACAGGAGATATTCTGGAGGGAGGAGGCAAGGAAAGCACTGCCYCACCTGGTTCCAGCAGCTCATGGRGATGGTGATTGATAGAACACACRCTTCGGGCACATTGACACCTAGGACATCTTCAAAGGCACTTTGGCTCTCAGGCAGCTGAAGGTTGGGCTCCCTCCTGGTTGGCCCCAGCTCTGGATGCTCCTGCTCCCTGCCCTGGCCGTGGGAGGGATGGAGATCACGGGAATGTCCCACTGCCCCCTTGCAGCGGCGCTGGGGCTGGGACAGGGGGCTGGGCAAGCGGTGCCACCTCAGCTCCGGGTKTGAGGACAGCCACCGGTGCCAGGCAGGCTCCACACCGCGGCTCCTGACAACGTTCTGCACGTTCATTTAATCACTAATTAATCTGCTGGTGCACAGAACGCAGCCCCGGGTCTGCGGGAACAACCCCGAGCGTTTGCATCCCCGGTTTCCGTAATTGGGGAGGCGCCGCTCGCCTCGCGTCCTTCACCTCGGCACAGAACCGTAATGAGATGATCATCTCCCCCAGTATTTAATTAGAAATGTCGCGGCTAATTGATTTCTTGGCTGTGTTAATTAAGGAATAATGAGGACCGGGTTGCGGTGAAAGGTGCCGGCGAGAAGCTGGGAGTGGCTCTGGTGCTGCTCCCTGAGCTGGCCGGGGGACAAACAGGGGACAGGCCCAGGGTGGTGTCACCATGTCCCAAACCCTCCATCCTGGGCACGGCTCAGCTCCTCCCGTTTTCCCTTGTTGCTCCTTTTCCTGCTGCCCATCCTGGGCTGCACCTGGGTCCTGGCGGATGGGCAGCAGGTCACTGTGGCATGTGGGGTCACCTGCTGGTGACCTGCTAGGACAGGAGGTGCTGGGACATCCCCACCAGTGGTGTCCCCTGCTCCTGGAGGGCTGGGATGGAGATCCAGAGGCTGGGATTGCCTTTGGAGGGGTGTGTGGGACCCCTGGGAGAGGCCTGGGCATGGATCAGCTCCCCCCGGATGCTCTGAGGACATTCCCAGGGTGGCACGGGCAGTGCTGGTGCTGGTGGCCGTCCCCAGCTCTGGGTGTGTCCCCAGGCCCCTTCAGGAAGCACCACTTTGTGCTTTTTCCCGGTTTTTATGGGTTATTCCCCACCCAGCCTCTCATCCTTGGATCTGAGCACACCCTGACAGCGAATCCCTCGGGAATGGCAAGGGGACAGCTGCCAGCATCGGCATCTGCCAGCGGGGGGGGCACCCTGGGATATCCCCTGACACCCCCGTGACACACTGGGGACACCCCCAAGACAYCCTGGGACACCCCTGGGACACCCTGGGACACCACCAAGAGACCCCGGGACACACCGGGACACCGTGGTACACACCCCAGGACACTCTGAGACACCCCGGGGACACCCTGGGACACACCCGGGGACATCCTAGGACACCCTGGGACACCCCAGACACCCCAGGACACCTCGGGACACCTCCAGAACACCCCGGGACACCCTCAAGACACCTCTAGGACACCCCAAGACATCTTGGGACACTTGGGACACCCCAGAACACCCCTGAGACATCCCAAAGTCAYCCCTGGGACACCCTGGGACACTCCTGGGACACCCCTGGGACACCCTAGACACCCCAGGACACCTCGGGACACCTCCAAGACACCTTGGGACATCTCTGGGACAACCCAGAACACCCCCAAGACACCTTGGGACATCCCTGAGACACCCCAGAACACCCCGGGACACCCCTGGGACACGCTGGGGACACCCCAGGACACACTGGGGACAGCCCCGGGACACCCCCGGCTCTTTTGAACCCCTCCGTAGGCACCGACTCCTCGTGCCCCTCTGGGATGTGTGGCAATAAAAGAGCTCCAACCCCCCCTGTGCTCCAGCTCCGTGTGCAATTCCCACGGGAATGTGGGCATGGACAGGCCCTGCCGAGTTATTATGGGATGCCTTCCAGGGAAGGAAGGGGTTTTCCTTGGAATGATTTGCCCTGGGATGTGGGGAGGGGTTTTTCCCAACAGCAGGAGTGAGGAGCTGTGTGTGTTCGGATGTGATTATACAGAAAGGATTCTGAAATCTGTATAATGCTAGAATATAAAAACGTGTAATTACAGGTATAATATATATAATTATCATCTAGTACATATAATAAAATATATAAGCCGGGTGATATATTTTAAAATATGTAATTAGATATCTTTATATATAATCTAGAGTCTACAAAGCACAATCTATATTTTATATATACGTATTATGTGCACAATACACAGTGTGCCTACTCATAAAATATATATAAAATATAAATTCTAAAATACAATATACACATTATATGTGCATGTGGGGTTTGTTCATGTGTATATATGTGTGTATGTATTTTAGATAGAATTCTTTTATTTATATATAATTATAAATTTTTAATATATAATTATATATCATGTTAATATAAAGGTATATAGAATATATAATTATATATAAACTCATATATATAATTTTATAGAAATACATAAAAATTATATATATAATTATATTTGTAATTATATATATAATTGCATATATATAATTATATATCTCTATAAAATTAAGAAATGTGTTTTCCCCCAGATTCCAGGAAATCCCRGGAAGGGCTCCTGCCCTTTCCCCCCTGAGCTCCCGCGGGTCCCTCCTGTCCGGGGGGTCCTGTCAGAGGGGCCAGCCCYGGGTGTCCCGTCCCTGCAGGGGACATTCCCGAGGGATGTGCAGGGGAGCGGAGCTGTCCGGGAGCTCTGCTGACACCCGATCCCTGCGCAGGTGTGGAGCTGCCCTTCCTGGGGCTGCCGCGTGCCTGGGACACCTGGGGGACCCTCGGGGACACCCCACATACCTGTCACACCTGTGGGACCCTCAGGGACACCTCCAGGGACAATTCCAGGGACACCTCATGTACTTGTGACACCTCTGGGACTCCCAGGGACACTTCAGGGGACACCACCAGGGACACCCCACATACCTGTGACACCCCCGAGGACACCCCCAGGGGAGACCCCACATACCTGTCACACCTGCGGCACCCTCGAGGACACCCCCAGGGACACCCCACATGCGTGTGACACTTGTGGGACCCCCAGGGACACCCTCAGGGACAACCCACATACCTGTCACACCTGTGGGACCCCCGGGGACACCTCCGGGGACACCCCCAGGGACACTTCATGTACCTGGGACACCTGTGGGACCCTCGGGGATACCCCACATACCTGTGACACCTCTGGGACTCCCAGGGACACTTCAGGGGACACCACCAGGGACACCCCACATACCTGTGACACCCCCGAGGACACCCCTAGGGGAGACCCCACATACCTGTCACACCTGCGGCACCCCCGAGGACACCCCCAGAGACACCCCACACACGTGTGACATCTGTGGGACTTCCAGGGACACCCTCAGGGACAAATCCATATACCTGTGACACCTGTCGGACCCTCGGGGACACCTCCGGGGACATCCCCAAGGACACTTCATGTACCTGTGACACCTGTGACACCTCCGGGGACACCCCTGTGCTCACCCACAGCCGTGGAGCCACCAAACGCCGCTTGTTCCCCGGCCCCCAGTGGCTCCCAGTGGCCCCCAGTGGCTCCCAGTGCCTCCCAGTGGCTGTCCGGCGCGGAGCCCGCTGTCCCGAGCCCGGGAAGGTCGCGCTGTCCCCGGGCCCTGCCCGCAGCCATCCCGGTGGGTTCGCAGCACGTTTTGCCTTTTATTTCCACGCAGTAACACTCACTACAGCTGCTACCTACGGCGGGGAACGCACGCACACGGGGCACGGGGAGAGAGAATAAATTAAAAATAATCGGCGTTA
>CADDXX010000807.1:271430-289338 GCA_902810485.1 Alauda arvensis
CTGGATGTCCCCAAAACCCCGAGGGGACCTGGCAGTGTCACCTCAGGGGGATCAGCACAGCCCTGTGCCCTCTCGTCCCCAAAATCCCGTGAAATGTCGCTGGGACACGGCAGCACCACCTCCAAATGTCACCTCATGGTCACCGAACTGTCCATGACAGCAGAACCTCAGCTGGGAATGTTCCTTCCTTCAGCCACCTCCAAATGTCACCTCATGGTCACCGAACCGTCCATGACAGCCGAACTTCAGCTGGGAATGTTCCTCCCTTCCCGTGGGGACAATTCCGCTGTTGGAAACCCCTGGACACCTCCCATGGAGCCCCTGGGGCTGCTGCTCCTGGGAAACCAGGCCAGAACCCCTCAGCCTGGCCCTGCCAGCTCTGGGGACACCTTGGGGACACCGCAGAGCAGGGGGGTAAAGCCAGCGCTGGCGTGGAGCTGCCCCAAAAATAAATGTGCTATTCCAGAGGGTTCTGATGGGTTCTGCTGAGTTCTGGTGGATCCTGGTGGGTGCTGCCGGGTTCTGCTGGGTTCTGGTGAGTTCTGCTGGGTTCTGGTAGGTTCTGCTGGGTTCTGGTGGATCCTGGTGGGTTCTTCTGGGTGCTGGTGGGTTCTTGTGAGTTCTGGTGGATCCTGGTGGTGTCTGCTGGGATCTGCTGGATGATGTTGAATTCTTCTGGGTGTTGCTGCATTGTGGTGGGTGCTGCTGGGTGCTGCTGGGTTCTGGTGAGTTCTGGTGGATCCTGGTGGTGTTTGCTGGGTTCTGCTGGGTGCTACTGTGTTCTGCTGGGTTCTGGCAGGTTCTGCTGGGTTCTGCTGGATCCTGGTGGTGTCTGCTGTGTTCTGCTGGGTTCTGCTGGGTGCTGCTGGATCCTGGTGGTGTCTGCTGGGTGCTGCCGGGTTCTGCTGGATCCCGGTGAATTCCCGCGGTCTCCCCCACCCCCAAACTCCCGAAGCAGGGATCCCCCTCCCTCCCTCCCTCCCTCTCCCCCGGGGGAGTGGTCGGAGGGGGCCCCTGGCTGAGTCATTTATTTATTTTGCCGGTGCCATATGAAAGGCAGCCCCGGGTGTTTCCATACGAGGCGGCTAGGTGCTTCCAACACTGACATTCTCCAGGAGAAAAATAGGCAGGAAAGCTCCTGGCGCTGCAGTTTTATTGTGTTAATAAGTTTGGCGTCTATAAGCACCATATGTAAATGACTGCTATAGTGCCTTGCTGCCATTTAACATTATGTTGGGGAGGTGAGCGGGAGCCAAGTCTGCAGCATTTCCATTAATACRCCACGAGCTGCCAATTCCGGAGGGGCTTTTTTCCCTCTTTTTTTTTCTTTTTATTTTTCTTTTTTAAAATTTAATTTAATTTTTTTATCCCCTTTTTTTCGAAAATGGGGAAGAGAGCGGCGCCCAAACGCTGCCTCRGCCCCGCGCGTTGGGTGGGAAATGGGTAAATATTGTGTTTGTTGAGCCCCGGGGGCAGCTCCGGAGCATCCCAGGCAATCCTGAGTTTGCCGAGTGTCCCCGTGGCTGCGCAGAGGGACAGGGACACAGGGACAGAGCGTGGCTGTGCCCACATCTCCCTGTGCCCCTTCCCCGACACGCAGGAAAAATAGAAAAAAAAACCAAGGGGAGGGGGAAAYGAAAATGTAAAGCGGCGCGAGTTTCTTCCTCGTGCGAGGGATTTGCAGCGGATTTGTGTTGAATCAATGGTGCAGTCATATGGATGGCAGGCTCCCAGCCATTATTAGTGTAAACAGATTTGTGAGCAGTATATTTAGCCGTTCCATATTGCTTTTAGGAAATGTGCACATTTCCATGGCACACGCTTCCAGAGGGCCATACCCTGCCGCGGCTCCGCAGGTGGGCACCGAGCCTCCCGAGCCTCCGCCCCGCCCCGGGAGGGAGCCCCGAGGTGCCCGCGGGGGCCGGGTGTCCTCCCTGGGTGTGCCACGCGTGTGCCAGCTGCACAACGGCACCGCTGGGGACACCTGGCCCAGGCCACGGGGATCCCTGCGGGAGAGAGAGCCGGGGATCCTGGAGGAGGCGTCCCGGGATTTGGGGCTCCAGGGTGCACCCAGCCCTGCCCAGAGCTCTGGGATGGGCACTGCACGGGGTGGGGAAACGCCCAAGGGGGACACTGCGGGGTGCAGGTGACACAGACACCCGGGGGATACTCTGGGCTGCAGGTGACACAGCCATCCAGGGAAACTTGGGGATTCAGGTGACACAGCCATCCAGGGGACAYTCTGGGCTGCAGGTGACACAGCCATGCACGGAAAGCTCTGAGATCCAGGACACAGCCACTTAGGGACTACTTTGGGCTGCAGGTGACACAGCCACTCAGGGAACAATCTGAGATCCAGGTGACACAGCCACTCAGGGAACAATCTGGGGTCCAGGTGACTCAGCCATCCAGGGGACACTTTGGGATCCAGGTGACATTCAGCCGTTCAGAAATGTCACTGGGGTACAGGCCGCACATCCGCCCATCCACCCAGGGATTGTGCCGGATGCAGGTGACACATCCACTCAGGAATGTCGCTGGGATACAGGGGACACATCCACTCAGGGATTCCTCTGGGACTCAGGTGACACACCCACTCACACCCATGGCAGGTGCAGTTGACACAGCCTCGCACAGCAGGGCGCAGGTGTCACCTCTCCCGGCCACGCCACACGCCCGGGACACAGCAGCCACATCCCCGCCGTGCCGGGAGGGATCCGGCCCCTTCCTTCTCCTCCCGAGAGCCCGATCCCGGCAAAGCTCCTGCGGGAGCCAAACCCCGAAAAGCGAGCCCAGCTCCTGGGGACAGCCTCCCCCGAGCCCTGGGGATGGATCCCTGCCCTCAACATCCTCCCCAGCCCCACTTTCCCCGGGATCAGCCCCTTCCAGCCTCCCTGCTCCGGGCCAGCGGGGATGGCAGGCACGGATCGGCTCCGCTGCTCTCCCTCTCCAGCCCCGCGGCCCGAAATAGCTGCGGGAGCGGCTGGCACGGCTGGCACGGGCACGGCTGGCACGACATGGGCACAGCACAGCACGGCTGGCACGGCACGGCACGGCTGGCACGGCACGGCACAGCACGGCACGGCCCGGCACGGAGCAGCGGCAGCGCTCGGCACAGGCACGGAGCAGCGCTCACCATGGCTACCCAGCCCCGGGGCAGGCATGCGGGCTCCGGGGGGAGCTGCCGGCCCCTTTCAGGCCGCAGAAAGCCGCGACATCAGCGCTCTCTTGTTGGATGTCACCGGCTCCCTCCCAGCGGCGTGAAAAATCAATTAGGAAGAATTAGCGACGTGTCACCGGGGCTCGGGAGGGGACAATCGTCCTGCGCATGGAGACGCGGCTCGGTGGCACCGCTCGGCTGTCCCCGGCCGCTCCAGCCCCGCTCGGGCACCCCGAATCCTTTGGGATTTGCGGGTTCCCAGGCGGGCACGGGGAGCTGGGGGCACCGCAGCGCTGCCTGCCTCGCTCTGTGCATCCCAAAGCGGATGGCGGCCCCAAACCCCGCAGCATCGCTGGCCCGAGGGGCCATTCCCGCCGCTCCAGGGCTGCAAAGGCTCTCTGGGAATGGAACTCGCACCGCGGCGCCTCTTTTCCCTCCTCTTTCCATGTGCCTGTGTGTGTATCTATATATATATATATATAAATCAGACAGGAAAAAATTCCCAAAGTCTGATTAAAATCCCTTTTTTTATTCACCTGCCCATCTTTCCTGTCTGCATCTCCCCTTCTATCCAAACTCATAATTAATCGCTCAAGGCAAAAGTAATGAATGTTAATTGGCCATCTGTACAAAGACTAATTAAAATCTACCATGCTGGGGATTAAAACATACCTATAGCAACTGCCTGAATTGAGAATGAGACAGAGGAGAGATTGAGAAAACAGCTGAAAGGCTTGTGCAAAACGCAATCTCGCTTAGGTGTGAGATGAGTTGCAGCTCCGAGATCTGAGATGCTTTATTATTAAATTAAAAAAAGAGAAAACACCAAAAAAACCCACAAAAAAACGGGGGGGGGGGGGAGGAGGGTGGGGAAGAAACTTCTGAGCCGGGAGCTGGTTTAATGGGAAGAAAGGCCGCGGGGGATTTCAAAGGAGGAGTGACCCCAACATTTCGGTTTGGAGGAGGATCAAACCTGCCCCGCTCCCCTCCCCGCCCGCAGGAAATATCCCGTGCCCTTTGGAGCTTCCCGAGGGGCTGTGCCTGTGAATGAGCCGGGGCCGGCAGCGGGGAAAGCCGCATTCCATGGCTTTGGGGGGTTTGGGGGGTTTGGGGGTGAGGGCAGAGCAGCCCGCGGGGCTGTGCCCGCTCTGCCCTCGGCCCCTCCTTTGTCCCCAAACCCGCGGCTTTGCAGCGCGCCCACCCCTTTGTTGGGAGAGTCTGGGGAATATTCCCAAAGGGAGAAGCGGCGCTGAGGATTCCCAGAGGTGCTGTTCCTCCTCCTCCTCCTCCTCCTCCTCGGGGGCCCCACGGTCCCTGAGCACCCCCCGCACCCCTCCCCGTGCGGGCATTGCTGCTATCCCCGTCCCACCTGGCCCAGGTGTCCCCTCCGGCGCTGGTGACACCGCTGGAGGCGGCAGCAGGAGCCCAGGGCCGGAGGGGGACCCCGGGGGAGGCTGAAGGGTGACAAGGAGGCTGCACCCTCACTCCAAASATCCCCCTGACAGGCTCAGGGCATTCCGCGATGCGCAAAATTCCCTTTTTTTTAAACTCCAAACAGCCAGAGCGGAGCGCTCCGGCCACGTTTGTGCTGGAAGTCACCGAGCTGCGGCTCCACCGCCTCGTGTCCCCTCTGCCTCAGGCCAGGGATGTCCCCATCCCTCCCCTGCCCGTCCCAAACATCCCCTTTTGAACCCCACATCTCCGGAGTCACATTCCGGGTACCCAAGGCAGTGCCGCCCATCCCCGCCGGGGGTTGTTTTTTAGGGTGGGGGGCGCTGGAGGAGGCCGGGCATCCCCCACCCTCCTCCCGGGGAGCGGCGGGGCTGTGCAGCCGTGCCGGGAGCTCGGGGCTCTGCTCTTGTTTTCTCAGATCGGGCTGTGTTTACTCCCAACACGAGTGACCGCCGTGGCCCCATCACGGCGGCACTGACAGCTCGGCTGGCGACTGCGCTCGCGGCAGGAATGCGAATGCGGCTCCGGGCCCCGCCGCGCCGCAGCTCCGCCAAAATCCCCCAAAATCCCCCCAAAACCCCGSGCACGGCCCGCCCGGGCAGCCCCGAGAGAGGAGACGGGAGGGGATGGATGGAGAGCCGGGAGGGAGCAGAGCGGGGGCTCGGCCTTGCTGCCCCCAGAGCGGGCTCTGGAGCATCCCCCAGCTGCAGAGCTGAGGATGCTCCAGAGCCCGCCGGGATCGCAGCAGGGTGGGAATGAGAGGGATTCACTGGGATTATCTCGGGTTTGGAAAGGCTGAACCAGCCGTACAGGAAGGATGTGAGGGATGAGAGCTTGGKCACCTTTTCTGTCTGAACTCTAGGAGCAGAGCCCGCCGGGATCGCAGCAGGGTGGGAATGAGAGGGATTCGTTGGGATTATCGCAAATTTGGGAAAGGGCTGAGCTTCCTCAGCACAGGAAGGATGGGAGCTTTCTCACCCTTTCTGCCTGAACTCAGAGTTTGGTCACTCTTTCTGCCCCAACTCAGAGCTGAGGATGCTCCAGAGCCCGCCGGGATCGCAGCAGGGTGGGAATGAGAGGGATTCGTTGGGGTTATCTCGGGTTTGGAAAGGCTGAACCAGCAGTACAGGAAGGATGTGAGGGATGAGAGCTTGGGCACCTTTTCTGCCTGAACTCGGTGCTGGGATCCTCCAGAGCCTGCTGGGATCTCAGCAGGGTGGGAATGAGAGGGATTATCCCGTGCTCGGGATGGGCTGAGCCAGCAGCACAGGAGGGATGTGAGGGATGGGAGCTTGGTCACCTTTTCTGTCTGAACTCAGAGCTGAGGATGTTCCAGAGCCCGCCGGGATCACAGAAGGGTGGGAATGAGAGGGATTATCCCKAGTTTGGAAAGGGTTAAACCAGCAGCACAGGAAGGATGGGCATGGCTTTCTCACCCTTTCTGCCTGAACTCAGTGCTGGGATCTCCCGGAGCCTGCAGGGATCACAACAGGATGGGAATGAGAGGGTTTCCTTGGGATTATCCCGAGTTTGGGAAAGGGCAGAGCCATCAGCACAGGAGGGATGTGAGGGATGGGGGCTTGGTCACTTTTTCTGCCTAAACTCAGAGCTGAGGATGTTCCAGAGCACACCGGAATCGCAGCAGGGTGGGAATGAGAGGGATTTGTTGGGATTATCCCGAGTTTGGGAAGGGCTGAGCCACCAGCACAGGAGGGCTTGATGCCTTGGGAAGGCTGAGCTGGAACAGAGAATGGACAGATCCAGTGAATAAAGTAGACACTTATTGAAAGGCCTTTAAGGGTATGGGACTGGCACTGGATGAGCTTTAGGGTCCATTCCAACCGAAACCATCCTGGGATTCCAGGATCCAGGGAAGGAGGCTGGAAAGGCACCTGGCTGAGTGAGACAGATCTGGCTTTGGGGTGGTGTACAGAAAAAAACATGGGAAAACCAATTTCTTGCAGCTTTTCCCACTGGAATGGGGGTGGCTGTTGGTCTGCAGAGCCCACGGCAGCCCCTGGTGGCTTTGGTAGGTCCAGACCAGCTCCAGGAGCAATGCCAAAGTCAGGATCCAGCCCTAGGCCCAGTTTGGATCCAGCCCTAGGCCCAGCTCAGCTCCAGCCCTAGGCCCAGCTCAGATCCAGCCTTAAGCCCAGCTCAGCTCCAGCCCAGCTCAACTCAGTTGCTCTGCACCAGCTCGAGGTGGTTTAATTAATCACAGATCATTTCTGCAGTGCCTCCCCATTAACCTCCATAGCAAACTAACTAATTACTCATTAAGGCATGGAAGCTCTCTGGGACAGGACATTTTACCACAAAGCCCTGATCCCTGCTCTGGCCTGGGTTAATCTGTGAGCTCCTYGCTGGCCCGGSGCCCTCGTTACTCATTAATGGGGACCTGACTCATCAAAGGGTTTGGGATGAGGGGACCTCAARGATCATCCTGTTCCATGGGCAGGGACASMTCCCACTGTCCCAGGTGGATCCCAATGTCCAGCCTGGCCTTGGACATTCCCAGGGATGCAGGGGCAGCCCCAGCTGCTCTGGCAATTCCAGCCCAGCCCCTCCCCACCCTCCCAGGCAGCAATTCCTGCCCAAGATCCCAGCCCAATCTGCCCTTTGCCACTGGGAAGCCATTGCCTGTGTGCTGTCCCTGCAGGCCTTGTCCCCAGCCCCTCTGCAGCTCTCTTGGAGCCCCTTGGGGCCCTGCCAGGGGCTCTCAGGTGTCCCTGGAGCTTTCCCTTCTGCAGGGGAACATTCCCAGCTCTCCCAGCCTGGCTCCAGAGCACAGGGGCTCCAGCCCTGCAGCAGCTCCGGGGCCTCCTCTGCACTCTCTGCAGCAGCTCCAGCTCCTGCTGCTCTTGGCCCCAGGGCTGGGGCAGCTGCAGCTGGGGAATCACCTGAGGGGCAGAATCCCCTGTGCTGGAGCTGCTTCTCGGGCCACCAAAGCCAGGGGACAGCGAGGAGGGGATGTGGCTGAAGCTGGGTCACTGTGCTGAAGGACAGGAGGGACAGGAGGGGTTCAGTGGGTGCAGTGGGTTCAGTCTCCAAGAGGAGACTCCGTGAGGACCCTGCCAGCTCAGCAGAAAGGGATTTGTTCCAACTCTCTCAGGCTCCCTCCTGCACATCCCAGCTCCAAGATATCCCCAAAACCCCTCCTGCCTTGTGGCAGTGGGAGCCTTTGGGTGCTGGCCGTGTCCCCATGGCAGCCCCGGGGCCGTGCAGGACGGGGGTCCCCGTGTGGGCACCTCCAGCCCTTTCSCCCCTTGCGGGGGGCAGCGGCTCCTTTACCTTTGGCCCCGGGCAAAGGCAGCTCGTGTTCGGCAGCCCGSAGCTCGGCACTCGCTGTCCCCGCCGGAACGGCCGAGCTCAGCACTTCTGCACACCGGGGACATCGAGGTCGCCTTCCCCCCGTGCTGGGGAACCTTTCAGGAGGGGCAGAGCCGCTCCGTGCTGAGCCGGGGCCAGCTCGGGGCAGTGCCCGGGATTCGGGGGGTCAGGGGGTGAGCGGGGCTTCATTTGGGCGGCTTTGGGGGGGATTTAGGGGCTCAGCCCCGCTGCTGGCCCCGAGCCCCGCTCACACCCAGGGAAACAAACCCCAGCCCCGGCTTTGGGGGGGATTTGGGGGCTCAGCCCCGCTGCTGGCCCCGAGCCCCGCTCACACCCAGGGAAATAAACCCCAGCCCCGGCTTTGGCTCCTGCGTGACCCGGCACGGGCACGAAGGGCTCAGTGTGTCCCCAGCACGGGCAGGGGCTCCGGAGGCTCCCCCGGGGATGTGGGGCCGCTCAGGAGGGCGGTGTCACCCCAAAGCATTGCACAGCCCCCTCCCCTCATGGCCCAAACTGCTCCTGAAGCCAGCACGGGGCTTTCTGTGGGGTTTTTTTGGGGATTTCACCCGAGGAGGCACCTGCACAGCTCCTGCTGCGGATTTGTCTCCCTAATCAGGGGGAGGAAAAGTGGGGAAAGGGGGGGAAATTGCCCTACACAGGTTTTTGCTGCAGGAGGCAGGGGGGGACGTTGTGGAATTCGGGGGGAAGTCAGAACTGCCTGGGGGAACAGCCCAGGGTTGGAGGATTGGGCTTGAAAGCTCCACTTTCCCAACAGGGAGAACAGAATCCCCGTCTCTGACTGAGATGGGGGAGAGGGTGGCTCGTTTTGGGTTCATCCCTGCAGGGAGAACAGAATCCCTGGCTCTGTCTGGGATGGGGAACAGTGTGGCTCATTTTGGGGGGATTCCCAGCAGGGAGAGCAGAATCCCCGGCTCTGTCCGGGCTGGAGAAGAGCGTGGCTCATTTTGGGGGGATTCCCAGCAGGGAGAACAGAATCCCCGGCTCTGTCCGGGCTGGAGAACAGCGTGGCTCATTTTGGGGGGATTCCCTGCGGGGTCCATCCCTGGCCCAGGAGACAGCGCTGCCCAAATCCCGCAGTTCCCCATGGGGACACGTGAATCCATTTGGATACACCTGCCCAGGTGTGCTGAGAGCTCCTGTCTCTGCAATTATGARAGCTCTGGAGAGCTCCAAACTCCTTTATTTTTAACACCCTTYGGTATTTCCCCTCCTCGAGCCTCTGACAAAGCCCCCGGCGCCGGGACGCGGATCTTTAATTAAAAAAYGAGCTGCCAAGGGCTCGGTGCAGAGGCAGGAGGAGGCTCGAGTCCCGCTCCATCCCCTCCCCACATCCCGCTGCTTTTCCAGCGGCATTCCCGAGCTCCTCGCTCCGTTCCCCGGTCTCGGGACGCCCTCAGCCGGTGACTGCGAGTGTCGGGAAAGGGAAATGAAAGCTTTCGTGACATTTTGCCTTTGCATCGCGCAGCACCCACGGGGGCACGGCTTGGCTCCCGGGAAGGGAAGCGGAACCCAGGGAATGTTGGTACCCAGAGAATCCTGGCACACAGAGGGGTTTGGTACCCAGGGGGTTTTGGTACCCAAAGATGCTGGCACGTGGGGGATGTTGGTACCCAGGGGGATGCAGGTACCTGGAGGATGCTGGGGAAAGGGATACCCAGGGGATGCTGGCACCTGGCAGGGCTGGTACCCAGCGTGATGTGAGTACCTGGGGGATACAGGTACCTGGAGGATGCTGCTGCCCAGGGTGATATTTGTACCCAGGAAATGTTGGTACCTGGTGAATGTTGGTGCCCAGGGGATATTGGTACCCACAGTGATATTTGCACCCAGGGGATGGTGATACCAAAGGTGATATTTGTACCCAGAGGATACTGGCACTGCAGAGAAGCTGGTACGTGGTGAATGTTGGTATCCAGAGGAGGCTGACACCCAGGGGATTTTGGTATCCAGAGTGATATTTGTACCCAGGAGATGTTGGTACCCAGGAATGTTGGTACCCAGGGGATGGTGACACCCAGAGTGATATTTGTACCCAGGGGATTTTGGTACCCAGGAAATGTTGGTACCCGGTGAATGTTGGTACCCACAGTGATATTTGTACCCAGGGGATTTTGGTACCTAGTGGATGGTGATACTCAGGATGGTATTTTTACTCAGAGGATGCTGGCACCAAGATGTTGGTACCTGGTAGATTTTGGTACCCAGGGGATGGTGATACCCACAGTGATACTTGTACCCAAGGGATGTTGGTACCCAGGAAATGTTTGAACCCAAAGGATGTTGGTATTTGGTGAATGTTGGTACCCAGGGGGTGTTGGTACCCAGGAATGGTGACACCCACAGTGATGTCTGTACCCAGGGGATGTTGGTGCCCAGGGGGTGGTGACACCCAGGGGACGTCCCAAAAGCCACTCTGTCATTGCTCCCTGGGCACAGCTCTGCTCCTGGAGTGGGGATCCCAAAGTCAGCACATCCCTGGGGAGCACAGAGTGACCCCAACACCAAACAGCTGCACAGGGAAATGGGGACTTCCCCCAAAAGTGAAACATCCAGGAGAGGCGGGAGCACCAAGTGTGGGAGAGCAACTCCCTCCATGGAGCTGTGAGCACGGGGCTGCTTTAACAGGGAAAGCCAGCAGTGGGAGCCCAGCCCATCCTCACTCCACGGGATTTGCACCTGGGATGTGCCTGGAGCTCCCCTTGGAGCAGATGGGGAGGCTCCAAGATGGATTTTTGTTCCTGTTTCTTGTGGGGAGAGAAAAAAAGGGGCTGGGAAATGATCCAGGAACCAGCACAAGGGACATGGAGCTGTCACAGCAGGGTCAGAGAGACCCCAGAGCTGCTCCCAGCGCCAGGCTGGGAGAGCTGGGAATGTTCCCCTGCAGAAGGGAAAGCTCCAGGGACACCTGAGAGCCCCTGGCAGGGCCTCAAGGGGCTCCAGGAGAGCTGCAGAGGGGCTGGGGACAAGGCCTGCAGGGACAGCACACAGGCAATGCCCAGAGAGCAGGAAGAGATGGGATCTTGGGAAGCTCATAAATCCCATAAATTTTGGGATTTATGCAGATCCCAAAAGAATATCCCTGCCCAAGAGAGGATTGGGAAAACCCACCTGGATGCAGGTGAGCAGAGGGGGGATGTTTTAGCAGCAGCCACTCCAGGGATGCTTCCCAGCCCTCAGAAAGCCCAGCAGGAATCAAATCCCAGGACAACATTGCCACTGGGAGCAGCAGAGGGGATTTCTGCTAATGAGAGTTTCCCAGGCAGGCAGGAGAGCTGAGCCCRGGCAGCAGGGCTGGCTGGGGAGCAGGGATTGAGGAGCTTGAGAGGATTAAATGAGCACAGAATGAATGAAAAGGGCTCAGAGAGGGGAGGACACGACTCCAGGAGGGAATTCTGCTGCCTTGCTGGGTGAAGCCACTGCTTAACCCAGGATCCTCCTCCCACCCTGCCAGGAACTCACCCCAGAAACCCCAGACTTGCTCATGTTTGGAATGATTTCAGAACTTTTAATGATTGGAGAGCCAGGGGCACAAAATGTGAGCTGCAGGGTTGGGGTGGAGGGGGCACAGAGGGGCACTGGGCATTTCCAGGGCTTCAGAACAACTTTCCTGCACCAGCTTTCCAGGAGAAAAGTCTCTGTGTGTCTGTGCCTGCTGGAATGTGATGGGAAAATGRCCAAAAAAMCCCAMAAATAATTAAAAGGAAGGGGCTGAAGCCCCAAAACAAGGCTTGGACCCAAAACCTGACACAGGAGCAGGGCAGGAACTCAGGGCTGTGTCTTTGCTCTGAGCAGGTTTCTGTGAGCTGGTGACCCCAGCCAGGCTCCCCAAATTCCCAGTTCCTCCAGCTCCCTCTCCTGGTGATTACTGGTGGAGAAAAAACACTGGGAGAGGCTTTGCTGCATCCCAAAMCAGAGAATTCCGAGACAATCCCAGCTCTGCAGGAGGACTGGGAGCCCCTGGTGGGCAGGGGACAGTCAGGGCTCTGAGGGGACATCACACCCCAGTCCCAGGAATGGCTCCTTGGGGACAGAGGGGACACAGGGACACAGCTCCAACTGGGGCTCTGAGGGGACATCACAACCCAGCCTCAGGAACAGCTCCTTGGGGACAGAGGGGACAAAGGACACAGCCCCAACCCTGCTGCTGGCCTCTTTGGGGCTGGCAGAGACCTCTGTGCCCTCCCCCAAACTCCTGGGCAGGGGAGTTTGAACCTTCCAGGACCATTCCCTTGGGAATGCCACCTCTGCTCCCAAATTCCCAGGAGCTGAGGGATTCCAGCTCCTGCCAGCGAGGAGCTGCTCCCCAAAGGGCACCAGGGGGTGTTTATAAGGCACACAGAGGTGTCCYAAAAGCTTCCCAAAGCCCAGGATCTGAACAAGGTCCTGCTGGAGGCACCAGGAAAAGGYTCAGCTGGGAGCAAAGCAGGAAGGCAGAGGTGGAGGAGCTCAGATGTCGTAGAAATCCACATGTGCCCCAGAGGGAAAGGAATCCTCCTGCAGGAGCTGCAGCAGCTTCTGGGCTGACACTGAGCTGTCAATGAGCTGCCCCTTCTCCTTCAGCCTCTGGAAGTGCTGCCTCAGGCCAGGGTCTGCAGTCCTGGTGCGGGCCAGGAGCTGCATGTCCGTGTCCAGAGGSCCTGGGGGAAAGGAAAAAAATCATCCAAAAATCATTTAAAGGGAAAGGAAAATTCAGGGCTCATTTTCCCCTCTGGAGCCAGGCTGGGAGAGCTGGGAATGTTCCCCTGCAGAAGGGAAAGCTCCAGGGACACCTGAGAGCCCCTGGCAGGGCCTCAAGGGGCTCCAGGAGAGCTGCAGAGGGGCTGGGGACAAGGCCTGCAGGGACAGCACACAGGCAATGGCTTCCCAGTGGCAAAGGGCAGATTGGGCTGGGATCTTGGGCAGGAATTGCTGCCTGGGAGGGTGGGGAGGGGCTGGGCTGGAATTGCCAGAGCAGCTGGGGCTGCCCCTGCATCCCTGGCAGTGCCCAGGTTGGACACTGGGATCCACCCAGGACAGTGGGAGGTGTGCCTGCCCATGGCAGGGGTGGGATGGGATGGGATTTAAAGTCCCTTCCCCCCCAGCCCAGTGTGGAATTCCTCGATGCCCATGGCAAAGCCGGCTGTTCGATTCCAGCTGCCGCATCCAGCACCCGTGGGAGGGACAGGAGCAGGGCTGGGCTGCAGGAACGCCCATCCCCAAAGGCAGGAGGAGGTGGGTGAGCAGCAGGGACCCCTCTCTCCTCACCCGGGGCGTAGTTGAGCACGCGGATCTGCGGCTCCTCCAGCGCCAGCACTCGGAACAGCATGTCCCGGGCCGCCTTCCCGGCGCAGTACAGAGCCCAGCTCGGGAACGGCTCCCGGGCACACAGCGACGAGATGTTCACCACCGTCCTGCTGCAGCCCGGCCGYGCTCCAAAAGCCCTCAGCGCCGCCGAGGTCAGGCACAGCGCCGAGCTGAGGTTGAAGGAGAAGTAGGCGTTGATCTCCTGCAGGTCGCTGTGGTCCAGGAAGGATTTGGAGATGTCCCCCAAGGAGCCTGGGAAGCACAAAGGCACGGTTTGGGTTGGACGGGATCTTAAAGAAGGTTCAGTCCCCACCATGCCATGAAAGGGACACCTTCCATTGTCCCAGGGTGCTCCAAGCCCTGTCCAGCCTGGCCTTGGACACTTCCAGCAAGATGGGAAAGTGAGTTGTTACAGATGGGATGAACAGCAGATCCCTCTGTTCCACACCCAACACCTCCAGAACTTTGGGTCCCAGCGCCTGCCAGGTCCCAGAGCAGCCTGAGGAGCCCAGTCCATCTCGGGTCACAGTGACCCAGCAGTGACAGGGGACAGGGACCTGCCCTGCCACCCCTCTGCCAGCTGCCAGCCTGGCATGCAGTGTCCCCAAGGGCCACCACGGGCCCTCCTGCAGGTCCTGTGCCTCCAAATCGTGGAGTCCCCATTCCCTGTGGAACCCAGGGGTGATTTATAGCCATAACAGGTAATTAAAGGCATTAAAGGCGCAAGGAAGGACCCACAAGGTGGAGCTGGAAGTTTGTCTGAACGTTTGGATTCGGGGAGTGGGGGGATAAGAAGGTGCAGGAGGGGAACCGACTGTTCTATGCCACACTCACACCCTGAGAGCAGCAGAGCACTGCCGGGGACCCGCCCCCCGCAATTAATTCCTTTAATAAACCARCACCCGCACAGGTGAAATCCCCGCAGCTCCTTTGCTCCTTTGGGTTATTTGCTGGCACCCCAAGCCCGCAGCAAGCCCCGGCTCAGCCRGAACCGGGCTGGGGTGACCCGGCTGTCCCCGGGGGCGGAGGGCAGCGGCTCGGGGGAGGAGGGGACAGGCGGGGACAGCCGCGTCGTTACCGGCGTTGTTGACCAGCAGCAGGCGGCCGAAGGACGCGTCCTGCAGCAGCTCCCGCAGGGCAGCGCTCGCCTTCCTCAGCCCCTCCTCGCAGCCCAGGTCAGCGGCCACGCACTGCACCCGCAGCTCGGCGCTGCCGCTGTCACTCCCGGTGTCGCTGCCGGTGTCGCTGCCGGTGGCCCCGGCGCGCAGCTCGGCCGCCAGCTCGGCCAGCGCCTCGGCGGAGCGGGCCAGCAGCAGCAGCRCCGAGCCGGGGCCGAGCTGCGGCGCCAGGAGCCGCGCCAGGCTGCGGCCGAAGCCGCGGGAAGCGCCCGTCACCACGCAGGCGGTGGCAGCCCAGCGTCCCGGTCCCGGTCCTGATCCCGATCCCGGTCCCGATCCCGATCCCGGCTCCATCCCGGAACCCAGCGCAGGGGGCGTGGGAACGCGCCTGCCCACGTGACCCGCCCCATTCATGCCCCCGGTGCTCTGTGAATGGCCACGCCCTGAGCGCGGGCAGCGCCGCCGGCTCTGATTGGTCACGGCTGGTGCCTCTGATTGGTCACGGCTGGTGCCTCTGATTGGTCAGCGCCAGCGGGCTCGGCCCGCCGCGCGCTCCGGGGGCGTGGTCGGAGCGCGGCGCCCCCTTGCGGACGCTGTGAGGGGACGCGGCTGTCGTGAGGGAAGCGGGAACGGGAACGGTGCCGGGAAAAGGAGCAGGAAAGGGACCGGGAATGAGCCTGGCACCAGAAACAGCAACGGGACCGGGGTCGGAACGAGCAGCAGGAGCGCGAACGGGACCAGGTCTGGTAATGTGGCTGCGTCCCTGGAGCGCCGGGCCTCGCCTGCCCACGGCGCGGCCGCCTTTGGCTTTTCCCCGTTTTTCAGTGCACTTTTCAATATAATTTAAAAATATTTTAAAAATCAAATCTTTAATCCTTTTCAAAATTATATATGTATACATATATGTATATTTTCCCCGCGGATGTAAATTCCCTTTTATTGTACCTGCCCAGCCTCGTCCCCACCTGCAGGGCCACACCCCAACAAAGCCTTCCCTTCRCCCTCTGCAATGCCGAGCTCTGCACCCAGCACCGGTACTTTACTAAGGAATAAAAGCCCTCTCTGATCACCAACAGCCCTAAAATCCTTTTTTAAAAATCGCTGCCTCTGTGCACGAAGGTGCAGACAACTTCCAAGGAGGGTTTTTCCAAAGAATACCTGGTTTGTAGGGAGTGAGCTGGCAGCAGGAATTGGGTTCCCAGCTGTTCAAKGCCAGATGGCTGCAGGCAGGTAATGGAGTGGGATTTCACTCAATTAAGCAGCCACAGGCTGGGCTGSAACCCTCCAGCTCTAATAAAGCATTAAAAATTCATGGCATGGCAAAAACCCAAGMGCAGGATGTGTTTTGCTAAAGCAAATCTTACACATTCAGCAAAATTAAGATCATCAGGGGAAAAAAGAAAAAAGACAGCAAATGTGTATTTTTTTCTCAAGTAGCTTCTTGATGGCAGAAGTTGTTTCAGTCACTGCCAGTTCCCCCCTTCCCACTTTGGCAGCTCCTGCATCCCTCACCATTCCTGCCCTGCTTCCCAGCCTGGCACCCACACGGGGCTGGGCAAGCTGCAAACGGGCTCCCTTTGCTGGATTTCCCTTCCAGCAGCCCAGCTCTTCCCTCAGGAGAGTCCTGATCCCTGCAAGTGTTCAAGGGGACTTGGAATTTCCTCTGGAGGTGTTCCTGCCCAAGACAGGGGTTTGGAATGGGATGGGCTTTAAGGTGACTTCCACCCTAAATCCTTCTGGGGTTCTGAGCAGGAAGGGAGGGTTTAGGAAGGATTTTATTTTTAGTGCTGAAAGTTGCTCCTGCTAAATTAAAATTAAACAAACAAGAAAAAAAAAACAAAAAACAAAAACCCTGTGGGAGGATGTTACAGTGCAGGTTCTTTTTTCTTGTTCTTGCCAAGCTCAGGATGGATGATTAATGGGAAACAAAAGTTCCAGCTGGGATTGGTGATTGATGATCTCTGATCCATTCCCAGCCCATTCCCACACTGCCAGCCCTGAGCTCTCAGCAGCTGCCACACAAACGTGCCCCAATGGCCACTGCTGACTTTTCCCAGCTCTGCCAGCACCATTTCCCCAAGAACCAGGTGAGCCCTGTGCTATTGATGGTTCTGACCCAGTGATGGCCACTCAAGGGCTGCCCTGGGCACCTTTTTCAGCCAGGGACAGAAACCACCCAAAGGCAGCAGGAGAAGGAAGGAGAAGGTGAAAAGAAGGGCTCAGCCAAGGCCTTCAATGCTCCCTCTTGGCTCGCAGCCATTGCTCTGGACTAAACCCTGAGCCCTGAGTGTTTGACCCTGTGAGATCCCACAGCCCCATTGCAACCCCACAGGCACAGCCCCTGTGCTGGCACTCAGTGCTGGAGCCTGGCACAAGGCCTCAGCTCCAGTGTGGTGTTCTCTTGTGGGTCAGTGCCTGTGAGCACAGAAACCCCAAATTCTCAGCTCTTAGGAGGGTGCAACCCCTGCACTGGCAGGGTTGTGGTTTTGTTTTTTTTTTTGATTGATTTTAGGGAACTGAGCACATTCTGATGTAGTGGGTTACTATTGGTAATTAATTGTAAATATAGAATACCTAAAATTCTGTATAAAAGTAGGAACTGCCCAAGTGAGTTAAGATTTGCTCCTGACCTTCACTGCAGAGCAGAACACAGCTGGGCAGAGAAAGAATGTGAGAGATAAGAAAAAATAAACAATAAACATTTATAACACCTAACCCTGACAGGAATTCACCTCTTAGATCTTCAAATCCTGCCTCGAYGGAGCTGAGCCATTCCTTATGGGATTTGGGAGTACTTTAAAGACCCCAGCACAGCTTGCCAAAATATCTTCACCCCAAATTTCCACCAGAGATCTCTGACCTTCATTTAAGTCAAGCAGAAGCTCAGATTTGAAAAATCCTTTGCAAAGGTTGAGGGCAGAACTCCATGGCTGAAATCCATCTTCAGCCTGCCCAGGAGAATAATTTCCCATATTCAGATGAAAAGGTGCAATAAAACATGAGAAAACAGAAGTTGTCATTTGGAGGGTCCAGGTGTGTCCCAAACAGGGATTTGGGCAACACTACAAAAAATACTCGGGTTAAAAATTGATTTCAATCCTCAAATGTAACACGGAGTGGGATTTTAAGCACTGAGTGCTGAGGCTGAAAAATGTGGGTTTATCCTGCAGAAATATCTCGTGGAAGACTGGAATATTTGGAAGACTGGAATATTTTGTGGTTATGTGGGTGAAGGCARCAAACCCCAGGCGGTCCGGGCCGGGCGAGGGCACCTTCCCGGAATGGAATCCCTGTCAATCACCCCTGCAATTGCGGGCTGGCTGCTGTGGGTGGCAGTGACGGTGACAGGCGGCGCGGGGAGAGCCGTGCCCTCCTCAGGGGTGGCCGCTGCTCCTCTGCTCCCCAGCCCGGCCCTTTCCTTTTCCCTTCCCGCAGGAAARGGCAGCCAAGCCGCGGGATTGCCCCTGGGCAGGGCAGGGCAGGGCAGGGTCCTCGGGCACGGGGGTGTCGGCAGCGCTGGGCAAAGCGCGGAGTGCGGCTGGGG
>CADDXX010000808.1:8775-73028 GCA_902810485.1 Alauda arvensis
TSYAKCYMKSTTTAGTGGGTTAGAGTAGAAATACACAGTTGCTATCAGTTTTAGGATACACAGATCCATCTCCYGCAGGGATGAATGTACAGAAACTCTTACATGTGTACTATGCCACAAGAAATATTTACCTCTCATAACTTTCCTTTTTTTTTTTTATTTCCCTTCATATTGTGCTCCCTTTATTACTGGCCAGCTCTACAGTTTCTAAAAGAGGTTTGTACAAGTGTCTGAGAGGTTTTGACCTACCTTGACACAGGGAATTATCATTATACCATGGGGGAACTTGGAGAGACTGAATGATAAGAAGAAGAAATCTCTCCTCAAATTTTATGCTTTTTAAAAATTKGTTTTAGAATTCAATGCAGGAGTGTCCAGCATATGATGAATGCCATCCTGCTATCAGAGCACTGTGTTGCAACTATTGAGTGCAACTCAATACTACTTTTTCCACCATTTCTGAAATACCTGATTAGAAAAACTATTTTTAATTTCCAGTGCTATGAAAAGAAAGTAATTTTTATTGTTGAAAAAATCATTAAACTTCCCTCAGTTATTTGGCTACTGGAAGCAATGGGAAGAAAGGTGGTGCTAAAGTGTCACACTGTAGGATACTGGTGTGGTGGGGGACAAGTTGGTAACTGTCTGTGGGAAAAGTTTCATGTCCTAATTACATCTTTCAGAAGAAGTTGTGGTGATCCCAGCAACTCTGTGCCAGAGAAAGGCAGGRCCATGCTGGAGCTTGTCCCCAGAGGCAATGTGACTTGAAGGTACCACCTGAGCCCTGCAGCATAACCCATGGCTGGCGAGGGTTAGGGAAACTCAGCCATTCCCCAAATAATAGAAATGGATCTACTTTTGTACATATCAAGTCAAAACTGCTATCATCAGTACAACAYTATCTGTGTCTTCTGCAAGTGGTTTGGTTGGTGTCTTCAGGATTACACTTGTGRGGCACAGTCAGAGAGGGAGGTCCTGTGATTTAGATAACTGCATCCTAGACATGTGTTTGCTGTTCAAGGCCAGAAGAAGGGGGGTCTGAGGCTCACCCAGATTCAAAAATCACACAGACAATTAACACAGAGGTAAGCAGTTTGAGGAAGAGTGGCCACTGCTATTTTAAAGCGAATATGAAAACCTGCCAAGAATATCTAATATGAATGCCCTATCTTTAAATTCTCTGAGTAATCACATAGTTATCTACACAAACACACAAATTTGTTCCCCTTGGCTTGAGGGTAACAAGAACTAAAGGTTCTAGCATGTGGTTAGCTTTAAATTTAAAGGTGATAAAATAGATTGGGAGAGCTTGGATTCTTTCYGMAGCCTGCAAAGGTTTGTATYTCCTTCTTCTGGTGTGATCTGGAATAAATCCTTTCTTTYCTTCCCCAAATATGATAATATTACCTTTCTTTTCAATATTTATTTCTCTAATCTGCGTAAATTTCTAGTAAAGGAACTCTTGTTTATTGGTACTTGTGGAGAATCTAAGGCTCTGAGGCCCAAATCTTGGTTCATTCTCCAGGCAGGACTTTRGTATAGGTAATAATAATATTGATATACTTTTGAGGAGTGCAAATAAAGAGATCCCTTGGGGAGAAATAGATGATGGAGTTACAGTGAATGAAGATTTAATACTGACACCATGGAGGCAAGTTTTACATGTATTTTAAAGTGATATTTTAAAGTAATGATTTCAAAGATATAAATAACAGTTATGCTGCATGCTGTCACTTCCTTTATGAGTTAATCAGCTATTATTAGATATTTTTTCCTTTGAACAGTGCCTGACTAAAGCAAATATACAAGGAACATTGCTRTTCARTGGAACAATGCAACATWAAAAAATTCKAAAATACTTTAAGATCCTTAATTCRTAATCACTGACAGTAATTATTTGTGATGTTCATAGTTGGACTAAATGACAGCAATTGCAAACAAATGACAGTTTGAAAKCAGAGATCTCACACACTAGTCAAAATCACATCAAACCTCTTTTTTTAGAATGCTTTATCCATTAGCAAATTCAACACACACAGTCAATAGCTAAAGTCTGGCTTCATACACCAGAGATTCTGAGCAAGGGAGAGTGGCAGGAAGAAATTTTTGAGTGATTCACATTCTTTCTGCTAACTACTCTATTAGGACAAGGGAAGTTTAAATTGCTTGATTGAAAACTTATTTTATTTGCTCAACCTTGAAGTTAAAGCTGYCTTCTCCCTTGACTTCTGTGCCCATGAAATGGACAGAGTTGATAGCCCATAAAATAGACTAACTTTTCACTGGCATGCTATTAATATTTTGTCATCTGAAAAGTTCATGAAAACTAGAAATATGTGGGTTTATTTCTCCTTGGAAAAATGTGTTAAACAAAACTTTAAGTCTGAAAGGAAGTGGTAGCATTTGTTTGTTTGTGGATTATTTTATTTTTTAATCCAAAATGAAAAAATACCATCTTTTCAAAGGGAAAATGCTACYAGTGTTTTTGATTTACCAAACTTTTCAAAASCAGYTGAGAAGTTTGCTTKCAGAACCTGTAAATTTTYAGAGATATTCCAATATTTAAAGGATCTCTAATCTTCAATTTGTTGTAAATATTTGTCACTAAATTGTATATTGTATTGAACAGACATTTGATATTCTATTAATTCATAAWAATAGATAATAGTATACATAATGTATAATTTAATATATGTTTTAGTTCTACCTTAAACTTGAGTATTCTAATAAATTATTGTATCTGAATGAGTTGGATCTTCGCTGGTGATGGTGGTTCAGAGCTTTAAACCTGTTGTTACATATAATATATAATTCTTTTTCTTTTGGTTTCTCTATGATATCCCTAAGTCTTTAAAAGGGTATAGGAAAGAAAGTGACTTACAGAGTGTCAAATCTGGCAAATTGGGAGCCAGATAGCAAAAATTCATAAGTTAAATCCCTGGCAGTGTTCCAGAAAAGAATCTTGAGAGAGTATTGGTTTTCCAAATAACAACTTCAGAATACCTTTAATATGCCCTTTGGAAAAAATAAATCTGATTGTCTTAAAAGTGGCAGTTTGTCCAACACTAAACACAGCTAATGACCTTACTGTTTTAGCAAGTAGAGCTATCATTATTGTGCAGACTCAGCCTTTATTTTTTTCTTTGCATGTAATAACAAAGAATCTTTACATGTTACTTGATTTAAAAAAGTTTATTTGGTGATTTTCCCATCTGCTTTCAGAGAGGTGGAAAAATGAAAATCCTAGCCCAATCACTATTACAGGGTGCTGAACCACAGAATGATTTCAGCTGATAAGGCCCTACAGAGATCCCTAGTCCATACCCTCTTGGGGGAAGTAAGACCAACTTCAAAGTTAAACCAGACTGTTCTGGGTCTTACTGAGTTTTGAATATATTCAGGGCACACTTCTTGTGATTTTTTTTGCCCCACTTGTACCTGATCAGAATTTCCCTTGTTTCAATACACATCTTGCAGATAGAAATGTCTTTCTCAGCCTCTCCTGCAATCCCCCTCTAAGTAGTTGAATATTCCAATATTTCCCTTTAATCAAACAAGCTTCAGTCCTTCACACTCTCCTCACATATCCTAAAGCTGTATCCCAGCTGGGCTTGAACCAGTGGGTCAGTATGTATCACACACTGGGGAACCCAAACCCAAGGCTTTATGCAGGGCACTGCTGAGGGTTCTTACTTGTCCCTTCCTCTTTGTGGCACTGTATCCACCCCTGCTCAACCATGACTTAACCAGAAGCCTCTAAGCAATATCCAGCCTGCTTCACATGTTGCCATCTGCCTTTCATGAATAAAAGGGATTTATTGTCCTTCAGCCTGTATTGTGTCTGAGGCATCAGAATTTTTCTCAGAGCCCACATTGCTGCAGTACAAGGGGTGATCACTGCAGCCTGCTCCCAGGATTGTGCTGCTTAGCACATTTTCACCTGTCTCCTTGGGCAGGCACCCTCCATCCCACACCACTGGACACAATGGCCAACCTCACCTTATCATCTCTATTGTTCTACGTAGGGTTGTGGATATAAAGTCAAATGAAAACTATCCTTTATTTTCAGATTCTCCTGCATCCAGGACTGAATAATGAAACAGGTAATAGGCAGTAATAAAGTAGAACTTWAAAAAAAAGTTTTTAAAAAAACCCTATCTAGTTCATTTTTTTAAATGTGTTTGACAGAATTGTGTCTCACATTGAAGGAATAACAAATGTTCCMAATTACTTCACTGGGGCAGGACTTATGCCCTGTCATTTGTGGAGACTCCCTTCTCTGGTGAGCATCTGGGATCTGAAATAGCCAGTAGCTTCTTACAGACRAAGCATTCAAATTTTTATGAAATTAATATAACAAAACTAGATCAAACTTCACAACCCACTCATCCYTGGGGAAATGTGCCTTTAGTAATTGGATAACAAACAGAATATATACAAGACTTATTCTGCTAAATATAAATGGCAAATTTATTAGGTTGACTATTGAACGTAACTTCAATAAAAAATTATTATTAAAGAAATTTTCATTTAATTATCATTTAATATTCATAGCTCTTGCATACTTCTTTTAATTGTTCTGGAATATAATTAATCAAGTTAAATTAAGTTGCTCTGTAATCAATATTGATGCTGCTGTGCCACATGAGGGTCAAGAAWTGTTCATGAAGTAGAGTGTACAAGATTATTGTAAATACATTTGGAAGAGACAAGAAGAAAGATATTTTACAAAACATAGCAATGACTACTTAAGGTSTTTTCTTAATACCTTTATTTAACAGAACATAAAGGATTAATGGCAATACAATTTTTTGAAAATAAAAGACAAAATAATATAAATCACACTACAGCTGTTGACTTCCATGGGAAAATTTGTGCAAATGTGCTTTAGAATGATTCAGATGAAGATTAGATTCACATTAGTAAGAATGTAAAAGAAGGTAGATATCTGAACTTTTTCTAGCTCAGAAGGTGGCTACAAAGGCTATTTATTAATTGATTTGGTAATTAACCAAACTTACCCATGGTAAGAAAAGAAACCACAGCTCCTGTGATGAATTTCATAAACTATCAATCATTGTGTACTATAGCTTTTAATATCACCCCTGCTTGAGCAAATGGTGGTGCACTGATATTTTCAAATAATGGTAAAATTTCTGAGACTTTTTTTGTTGCTAACCTAAACAAAGATACATTATGATGTCTCTGGATGCTCTCCTTTTCAGAAGAAATGTAAGAAATCAGCTTGTGGGTTTATCTAGGGGTATGTRTACACCAGCTACTTGTTCTTCCTTCAGCCACAGCAGTCATCTGTAGTAACTTCAGTCAGTTTAAAAGCCAAAATTTCCKTTCTGTGGAAAACATTCAGGAACATAAGTGATCTCAGAGCTGATCTCATCCCCGGATCGGGTTGGGACATGATTTAGGAATGATTTAGGACTCAAACCCTGGAGCTGAGGAACACTCCTGGGTCCTGTAGATAAACACTGTMTTACCTAAAGCTGTATAAGGCAAATGTGTCTCTCTGTTTGTCTGAGATTAAAATCACACACCTCCAGTTTCCATGTTTTCAGGTGAGGTTATTAAAATTGCAAAAGTGCCTTGTTCCCTCTTATACTTTTTTTTTTTTTCAGTATAATCTGGCTTGCTAGAACCTGGCCTTGCAGACCACTGTGTTCATGCATGACCAGATTACAGCTAATCTTTAAAGAATTTAACAATCATCTTTTCTATGCCAATATCTTACCAAATATAAATATATTAATAATTTACAATTATAGTCCAGACTGTTGTTGTAAAACCTTTARAAAACAATCAGAAAAACTAGCAAAACAAAAGCTCTACAGATTCTAATAGCAGCACAATATTTTATATCTTGCAYAAATACAATGTAACACTAAAAGAAAAAAGTTACATTATTGAAATAAATGGTAGCAGATAAAGCATTCTCAGTTTGGTGGAATCTGGACATACCAAGTCACTGAGTGTCCATCCAATTTCCACCTTTCCTCTTGAGGCATTTCGGCCTCTGAGACAAGCCACATGAATGACAAATACTTCATTACTGGATGCTATTTTCTAGGAGACTTTGTTAAACTGAATCCCCTCTCAAAAAGCAAAATTCCAGTTAACCTGYATCTGGAGCATTCTAGTTTTGGAACTTGGCAAGTGTGTATGTGTTTCTGTTTTCAGCAATGCTATGACACATTTAKAATGTTTTAATGTGTGATTTTGATACTGCCACTTTGTTAGAAAACCAGTGTTCTGAAACCAGTGAACCCTTGAGAGATGTTGGTCATTAGAAATGAATGCATTTATAAGGAAAAAGAATTTAATTCTACAAAATACCTGTTCASATTGGCCTATGCAAGGAATCTGGATCTTACCAGAGAAATTTAATTTTTTATTTATGATTGTGTTTTTTTAAGCTTTCTACCTATTTCATCATCTACATCAGCTTTTGCTAACTATTTTACATGGCAGTTTAAGTGCCAACAATGGAACAAATAAAACAGTCCAAAATGTTATTAATTTCTTAAGGTAAATGGTTTGCTTAAGAATGACATTAATTAGGTGGTCTCTACAGAAGATATTGATTTTATTTAAAAATAAACATTATTGGAACAGTTTTCACTTTTATCATCATCATAAAAAAAAAAAGTTCCCTCATGAAAACTGTTTGGAACTTTGAGCTTGACTGAACTTGAAAAATGCAGAGCAAAATTTTGCCAGATTTCATCCGAATCCTTCTCTGGCATATAAAACTTGGATGAGGTTTTGATACTTTTGGAGCATATTGAGAAAATAGGTCCAAGCTTCAGATGTGTGAGAAAACCCTCTTGTGTTCTTTTCCAAGGATTTTCTTTCYTAATCTTTCACTGACTTTATATGACTTTCAATAACATAAACCACTTCAAAATAGTGTAGGCTTAATTTTTCCTAAATATAGGGATGATATACTACATTAGTAATGTTATGGCTTTAATTTACTTATTATAATTTTGGAAGATTGTTGTTAAAACAAAGCAGTAAATGAGTGTTGCAACTTTACAATTGTAGCAATTTCACCATGAGAAATAGAGGTAGAAGTGTATCTCTTCAGATATGCTTTCCCATTTTTAAATCAGTTTGCATGAATCAAGCTCATTCCCCCTTTGCATTCTCCAAGTGCTCGTTCTGTGCAGCAGTTTGTGTGAATAGGTTTAGCTGGCTGGACTTTTTGTGAAACCTGCATTTAATATTTATGCAAAACGAGSACTCACTTCTGGCAATGTTATCACAGACAGCAAATCAGAGATTAGTAGTAATTTTGTGCAATTTAATTGACCAATCACATCTAACAGTTTAAATAACAAATATAACATGGGACAGATTTTGACACGTTTGAATAGTTCTTTTGTTCACTACACTTGGGCTCCCACAGAAAGCCAGTGTTCAGGGTAAGCAAGACTCCTGACTGATGGCTAATCTGCATTTGCTACAAGACAAGAGGGTTTAATGACCAAGCTATAAAAATTAGAGAATAATAATAATTAATTGGATAATTTAAAATTCATATCTAATAAAAATATTAGTAATGGTAAGAAGTCTCTCATGAGCAAAAAAAAAWTAGATGATTGCAGAATGATTCACTGTAAATTATTCACACAGCTGTAGAAATGACTCAGACTGACAGATTGATGGGTAGAACATGCCCATAAAGACAGGATATTCCCCACTCTTTGTTATCCTTTCTGTGCTACACATTCTACAACTCTGACTGTGATTCTACAAGTTCATACAAAGCAGTGAAAGCTGGCCAGCAGGATGATCTCTTGTTTTCCTACAAGCACAGAATTAAAGGATAGAAYTCAACAGAAGCAATTGGCTGAAGAAAGAAATGGAAATTACATTCTCAATTAACAGTGGAGTTATGATCTGAAATGAATATTATGCACTCTTTGGGCTCAAAGTTTTGTAAGAGATGTGTGGAAGAAGTTGAAGTTAGCTGACTAGTTTCATATCTGGTCAAGTAGAACTCTTTTAGTAATAAACAGACTAACAGTCATAGGAAAAGAGTAATATCTTTTTTTACTGCAATCCAAAGCAAACTTCCAGTGGTTAAATTACTGTGATGAAATATGCTGTGAAACTTCACTGAAAAGGGCATCATATTTTTCTGAAATAATATGTTTTTGAAATGACATCTCCCTGTTTCTTCAAGTAACAATAATATTTCTGTAGTTTTAAATAGATTTTTCCTGTTGAAGTTACAATAATACTGAAGTCGATCAAGTTTAACCCGATGAATTTATGAAYAGCTCCTTTTCATTTTTAGCATGAAGAACTTTAGCTAAAGGTAGCTTCTGTATTGCCAATTTAACAGCTTAGTAACTGTAAAACATTTACAAAAGATGCAACATAGTCTTTGAAAAGATAGAAAATAAGTCTGTCATCTTGCTTGAATACAGAGCTGCTATTTCAAATACCACAGCTGGCACCCTTTGATTCAGTAATGCCTATCAAGTGAATTACTTTAAATGGAAATTTTATAGTGCTTGYATTTGGACAGGAGAAGCTAAGTTTGTCGACACGTGCACTGTTTCAGCTGCACAGTGCAATGAAATTTTAATCAAAGAARTAGCATTAAATGTTAGACCTTTCGCATTTTATTTGTATTATCCTGAAGCCATCCTAGAAAGATTTATATATTGRACATGAAATCAGAAAATATTTTGCTTTTATTTTTCATGTGCTATGGTGTGCTAGGTACCTTCTACCAAAATATTTTTTTTAAAAAAAGGAAAAAGGTCTAGTCTCATTCATCAAAAAATTGTTATGCTATGTTCTGAACCTTGCTCTAGTCTTTGGGGTTGATTATTAAGTCAGATGACTTTGCTCACATAGACCTCCAAAAAAGTATTACTTTTTTTACAGATAGAAATGAAAGAATGAGTCTTATATAAAATATTTTGTGGTTTCTTAYCATCAATCTAATAATCTTTGGACCTAGGAATTCAGTAGCTTCAGTGAATAATCAAATGCATAAATGTCAAATACTACTTTTCTCTGAGAAATATAGGAGGTCAGCAACACTTCATATGCARTTTAAATGCTCAGGTCTAACAATTATTTACAAATCTTGTTTAATTGTTCAGGAGTCTTGAGATGCATAGATATTTTGGTCATAAAGTTGGCATCATTGTACAGCTTTATCCATCAAGCATTTGCACGTATGGAAAGTTCATTCAAAAATTATTGTCCATAAGTAGGCCGAGATCTCTTTGACAACACACTTACAACAGCAGAGGTTTGTGGGAAATTTGGGTTCCCTTCTCACAATTAAAAAGCTGAAATCCATRTTTTCCACTTCAGTCACTGCATTTTCTTCCAGAATGGTTTTCAAAAAACTTTTACACTTCCCAATTCCCTTGTCAGGGTAGCTCATTTCAGCATTCACAGGACCAGAGGGGAAAAAAAAAGAAAAGAAGGAAAAAAATTACCTTGACWTTATATTAGAATAAAAAGGGATTGCTTCTTGATTTTTCAGCACAATAATATCCATAAATATCACTGGGCATCAGAATGAAAATCCAGACTAATCTTCTTTATGGATTCTTTCAAGAAAATAATTTGCATTCTGTGGAAAATTCAATGGTAAATGAGGTTAAAACTTTGAAGTCTTTTGGAAAATGAATACTTAGTCCTAAGAAAAAGAGGAATTCACTTCCCTTGCAGTGCTTAGGAAAGCAGCACACACACTGAATAATGTAACAGGCAGAGTGGGTGGGTGTGCATGTGCAGGCAGAACATCTCAGTGCCACTGTTGCTTCACAATGAAAATTCATTCCCAGACATGTCTTTTCCACACAATCATTTTAACACATTCTTCCTAACCTGAACATGTTGGGCACAAAGGAACTTTATGCATCATGCTGTTTATCCTTGATCTTTCCTGTTGGGTTCAGGGAGGTACACATCTTCTATTTTATCTCGGAAAATTCTAATTAAAAGAGAAGGGAGAGATTTAACATGTGAAATTTTAATAGACTTTCCCAGAGTAGCAATTGTACATTATGTCATCTTGGATAAATTTTGACTGAATTAGCTTTTGCAGAATGCCCACCAGACCAGCTTTCACAGGCTGTTTTGCCATCTGCACTATTAAAACATCCCCATTAGCTATGCCTAGGGTTTAATCTTTTGCAACTGATTACAAATTGTCCATAATTCACAGCCCGAAATAGAATCACAGGAATTAATTTTTTTAAAGTTAGACATGCAAATTCATTATACCAGAAACAAAAGGATATATCTTCTTATACTGTTTTTAACCTGGAAAGGATGAAAATTATGGTGGTCACAGATGCTGATAATRAAGATCAGATACTAATAAAGTATTAGTCAAAATGCAATTATTTGACTCATGGGTGTTCAGGAATTTTTTAATATGTTTATATTGCAAGTCTGACAGAAGATCTAGTACTTCTCTTGAAATCTGGTTGGAAAAATCCCACTGTATGTGAGTCACTGCTCTCTCACTGTGGTTAAATCATACTTACTCAAAAAAGTAAATAAAAATTGCCAGAAATTCTGCTCTGTGAACCAAATATCTGTTCTTTTAGACATCTTGAAGGGASAAGGTATTTTTTCTTTTCCTATTACTCCCTTAATGATGGTCTTGTAATTTTTGTCTTTTAGGAAGGAAAAAAATAAGGTAAGGGGGAGCCTAGAAGGTACTGTCTGGAAGCTGGAACTGAAATCTTGCTCTGACTGTCATCTCCCTGTTCAGACAAGATGTGCAYGCTGCCCTGCAGCCTAGTTTCCTCCTCAGTAGCCCTTACCTAGTTTATCTATGGTTCCTGTACCAAGACAGAGGGTGATAAATAGTCRCCTAGAGCTAGCTCAAGGTCAGCTTGAATCAGTTAGATGTCAGTAAAGCCAACAGGTTTCTRGAATGCATGTTTATTTTTCTACCACTAATGATGTATTTCTGGTTTGGAAATATCTTTTAGAACGACCAGAAAAAAAAAAAAAAAGGTGGGGATTTTGCTTAGGATCTGTATTCCTAAAGTAAGAGTTTTGARTCTTCTTGCATTCCTATTTAGAAGTAAGTAGTATGGATGGGGAAGGCAAAAAAGGAAAAGTAAGGAATAGCTAGGGCATTTTTAAACATCAGAGCTGTGTAAAACCACAAAGGGTATTGTTAAGTCTTGGTTGAATTGGTGTTCCCATGACTTCCAGACTTTTTGACAAAATGGAGACCTGAAGCCCTATGAACATTCTCTACTTTGAACTCCTAGTCCCATCAAACTTGAGGTTTCCCCTGCACAGCAATTTACATCATGAAAGTGCACTAAGCCACAGCAGCTGGGAGCCCTAACCACTCTGAAAGAAAATGGGCATTTGTTGTTAGGGTTTGACAACAGGCTTTCAGAACTATAATGCTCCACTGGAATTCAAACATTTAATATAATGCCTACAAATTATGATTTTGGATTTAGAATATATTTTTTAAATTAYGGATTCCATTTCCAGCATGCTGAAGGAAGTGGAGGAAATGGCATTTYCTGATGACAGCTCTAGTATCTACCCTGTGGAGCTGTATGAGGTAAGCAGTTGTTTTCTGCCTTTTAATCCCCTCTGTGTCCATCCTCATACCTGAAAATACTAAAGCTATTCTTGAAAGAGCAAAGAGAAAACATCCCTCTCCAAAGAGAAAACAGATCCCTCTCAACACTGAAACAGCATCCTTGCATTCATCTGAAGAAACCATCTAGATTTCCTGGGGTATCACTGTCACTATTCCTTGGGAAGTTTGACTGCCACAGTGAGCARGGCTTAGAGTCTTGACTCTTGGTTCAGACTACGTTTCCTTTCATGACTGCTGACCTAGGAGCAGTCGTGAAGCATGATTGGGAGATAGATAAGTATGCCTCATCCAAYCCTCAGATGGCTGTCACCAGTCTATAGCAGATGAATAGTGCATTGATCAGCATGTGCCTTCATACCTTGTGCATACAAAGAGATTGGGGTGGCATACTTCTTCTGTCTCTTGCGCTTTGCACACCACATCTATCAAGAAAAAAATGTGGGCTAAGCTGCTCAAAGGTAAAAGAAGCTGTCTCAGCAACAGGGGGATGACTCAACAAGGAAATGAAACAGGGAGAATTGTATGTTTATCTCTTCAAAAGGATACAAGACATCTAACCACTCATTCAGAAGCACTAGGTGTGGCAGTTTCTCTCTAATCCTGTATCCAGTCAAAACAGCAGTTCATGGCAAAGGTCCCAACTAATGTAAAGCATTTGAAAAGTCCAAATGAACATCTCCATCATGTAGCTGCCTATCCTTCAACATAAGTACCAGTCTAARTATCAGGCAGGGAGCTTGCTCAATATTTAACTTGAGATAACTGGATTGTAACATGTTTGAAATTTCTTAAATGGGTAGAGAAAGAATCCAGCTCAGGCTAGTGCAAGGTAGAGCATTTTTTTCAGAAATGTGTATTAGGTCTGATTTATTCACATTACATGATTGTACACAAGGCAGAAAGTTCATATGTATTCCAAAACCACATCAGCACCTAGACCACAAGGGAAAGAGGATTCTGGAGTTTAGGGTAAGGCCATTCTGTGTGCAATGCTTGGGATGCTGCTGATAACTGCTGATCTCTAGATTCAATTTCAGTTCTTTATGAGTCTCTCAGGAGATGGTTTGCTTGTACTAGAACTAATATTTAGAGAATCAATAGAGGAAAGCTGAAAAGAAGCATAGGAAACCAAGGAAGGGGATGCCACAAAATGCTGATTCATACTTTAAAAATTCCATGGTGACCTTGGTAAATTCAGCAGGGGGTTTTCCCATGGATTATTTGAAGAGAAGGGAAATAAAACCTTCTTTTGCAGCTATTGTCTGGACATGTCTCAGAGCTGGGCTCTGAGTTCCAGGGTTGCTGAAAGTAATCTAATCCTTGTTTCCACCTGCTCCAGCACATCATGTTTTCTGCTCAGCAAGGCTCTATCTTTAGCCTCTCAGCAGTGGGACATTTTAGGCAGAAGAGGATTAAGCAGGCACACACTGATTTAAGTGCAGCTTGAAACAAGTCACAAATGTAYTATCTGCATAAGCTGTCATTGCTGGCAAGAGTAGAAAACATAAATGTTGCATTGCACTATTTCTGATTAATTGGTTTAAGGCATGAAGGAAGAGTGTTTCTACCTTAATAATAGTGATATTCATTGCAATAAAACTTCRTTACACCATGTCTGTATAATTTAGCATCGTTTTAAACAAGGAGAACAGATCTTTACAAAGAAACCTGAGGGAAAATATGGCTGAAGAAAACATTACTACTACAATGCCTAAGGGACATAARCCTGACAAATCTCATTGGCTAAATCAAAGTGTGGACATTTAATACTGATGTGGGTGTTTCTTATGCAGATTTTACAGTATTAAATAATTTATCCCCAAAATCATAGTGTTTTATTTCATTAGATATTATTGAACAGTTTATTTAATATAGGAACAAGAATGAYGACAGGAACATGATTTTCTCTGGTTTCTTTTTTTCCCATAAAACCCTGAAGTGGTGTAAGTATTTAGAAATTATTTACATGGATCCTTAAAAGCAGGTGGTTTTAATTGGAGAGACTTATTACTGTAACTAATCATATGCAAGCATCTTTGTTTTTGTAAAGATGAAGTTCCTCATATGTAATACTCTCCTCTGTGGAAATGTTCTCCTTTGGAAGCTGAGATGTGTCCTCGCTCTGAACTTGGRTTTGGCACAGTATTCCCCTGTACCTGGGATCTCTGCCAGAAAAATGTGAAGACATAGGGTGGGACAAGGGAAAGAATGGGCTAGCTTGAGGGAGAGGTTAGCAGCCTGTGGTCAAGGGTTACAGAAACTCAAAATATGAAAACTTCACTGAAAMTGAGTTGGGAAAAATGAAGAATGTTTAGGGGGTAATTMTTCCAACACTGAAGAGTGTTCAGAYRGAGATGCACTAAGCTGGACTCCTAACTTCTGCACACAGCAGARCTCCACTGAAAGTAAATGGAGTCTTACATGTTTACAGTGGTAGAAATTAAATTCTAATTTGGCCTTATTATTTGTTCTTTTCTTCTTCACACTTTCAGGGTGAAAATTAATTACTTTTTGGGKTGACATTTTTATATTAGACAATTTTAGACAAGTTTAAGATTAATTTTTTTCTTTGTRAAGTTAAAACAAAATCCATGTGAACCAGATGGATTTTAAACAAGTAATATGTAAGAATGAGGCAAAGAGATATTTGAAACCATATATGCACATCTATTTAAGACTCATAATTTATTAATATGGAGGGTGATAACTGTTTTTTTTAGGCAGTTGTGACAAAGGCAATGATCTTTAATGATCACAAAAGAGTTAGAAATGAGGAAAACAACTCAAAAGTATTGTCTAATTTTTGTCCCTTCAGATTACTAATCCTTTGAGCAATAGGACTTCAACTTTTTTAACTTGCATTTGGCTCTCTCATATTGGTMAATAACAAAACCTTTTCTCCTCTGYTTATATTCATAACRTAATCAAAAAATGGTTCTTGTGGCAGTGGCAAACTGTTAAATTTTGAACTGCAAGTTATCCAGGAAGACAGACTTGGTTGGCTAAAATGCCTTTCTGCTTGTAAATCTAAACATTTTGACAGTTGATTTACTGTCCAAATCCTGTTAAAGTAATCTTGACTTTTAAGACCAAGTGCTCAGGTCTGACTCACTTGGAATTTGATGTGCAGCTATCACTGTGGTGGATGGACTTAAACTATGTAATTATACATGCCCTTGTCCCCTGGCTACACATAAATGGTCATAACACTTGGGAGAAGGATTTTAGCTGAAATAAACCTTGCATGTGGAACAGCCAAGAAGTGCAGACATCACATTACCACATTACCACATTACTTTTGCCTAGGGGAGTGGTGAGAACAGGAAAACAGGGTGTGACACCAACTGTTTGGCTTCTACATGCAAATGATATTGCCCAGCCCTTATGATTCACTATGTGCACGTTTCAGGCTTAATGAAAATTTGAATTGTTGCTTGAAGCAGTGTTTTTTGTGTAGTAAGACCTTCAGGGCAAGTAATGCAGAGTAAACTCTATGTAGAGCTGTCCTATCACCTTGCATTCTTCAATTCTGTCTCACACCCTATGCTAAGTCTTGTCAGAATTGTCTGATTTATTAGTTGCTGCAATTGCTGGTGTGACAAAGCAGCTCCTTCTACTCTACAGTGCAAATTTTGTTCCTTTGTAACAGGCAGTCACTAATTAGGGAAGTTCAGGGGGCTCTGGAGCTCTGGWAATATGCTTATCAAGACATAGTTTATCAGTCTACGTGGTTTCCCCATGTCATGTGTACTGCCAGTATTGACTCAGTCTCTTGAAGACCATATATCTTGACCTTGGTCAAGTCACAGATATAGTGGATGGCTCACATTYTTCACATCCCTAAAAAGGTTCCTTTTTCTAACACTAAGGCTTCCACCTTCCTCATCAGTCTCTTTGTATGAGTTTCACAATTGAGCTAAAGCAAGAAACCTGTGTTGATGGATATTGCTTTCATCATCTCTCTGCTGTGCCTCTGAGWATGCAGAGAGAGTCAATCTTTATTAAAGGAAATGAAGACTCATCTTTCTAGTTATTTATGCTTTGTTCTCTGACGTACATTGTCAGCCTTTTTTTATAATTTTGTGTTGATGATTTGAAAAGCAAAACCCAAATTTTCCTTTAAGATCCACTCATCCATCCACCAATCCAGCCCTCAAAAATTATTTTACTATGTCAATTATCAAGCAACAAAATTCATATCTCATACAACAATCATATTTATGAACTCTTCAGTAAGGAAGATATTGATGCTTTATACAGCAGAGAAAATGAACCTKGCTACCCATTAAAATCTTCCTCAGAATAAAGCTTTTAAAAAGTTGTGGAAAAATTAATAACAAAAATGGCAGCTGTTGCCTACAATTAGTCTATAGAATGGTTTTCCAAACTGAATGTGCCCCATTAAAAAAATGAAGGGCTGTGTGCAGACAGTTTTGGATAAATTATTTGGTCATAATTCCCGAAACCTCAGAAGAAAGCAGAATAATTTATACATTAGCCTCTATCATGCTGGAAGCAAATGTGAAAAAACTAAATTAGAACTTTGAAGCATGTTCTTGGGTATGCGCTTTTGAAAGTTTTTTCTCCTCAAGGAAGAATATYTTAAAAARMCAGTGAAATATAAAGGAWTTTTTTTGTTTGTTTGTTTATTTGAGTATAGGATCTTTTTCATATACATGCAGTCTTGAAGCTGGTCACAAAAATATTAAGGTCACTGAGAGAAGGCTACAGGCAAGTATACTAAATATTATCATTTGACAGGTCAAAGCAAACATGAAGACTTCTGGATTTGTGGCTCATAAAAAATCACATCATACTCTGAGAGGAAAATGAAAAAGAACTATATCTGAAATTATGATATGTGCTATTTTTCAAGTTTTAAGTGATATTACTGTATTTTATGTTTATATATATACATGTAGATGCATAAAATTATATGTGTATTTTAGATATCTATATATATATATATATAGATATATAGATATATAGATATAGACATAGATATATATATATCTGGTGTAGCTGTGTGCATAGACATACCTGAAATGGGAATATAGAATTTAAAAATAAACCTATGAGAAAAATTCTGTGTCTGAAAATTGTAACTGATATTAATGGACTGCTATTTTGACATATCAGTGAAGAATATATTCTGTATAAATGATTAAGGCAAACATTCTCTGTTGCTGCATTCAAGAGGACAGTTCATCACATATTCAATTTATATCAAGGTTAATGGAAGAAAGCTACTGAACTGGAACCCATCAGAATGTAGATTCAGTGTTCCAAATTTACAGCTGCAAAACAATATATAACATGTATTGTTATATATGCAATCATAACAAAAGCTAATTCTTATTGTTTTCTTGAATTGCTGAACTTGGAATTCAAACAGTTTTTTCAGACAAAGCTGAATTTCAGAGAAGAACAGTAAGAATCAATAGGAGGATGTGTCACAGGGTGATGTTTTCAATGAGTAATGGAGTACAGAGCAAAAATCCCTCAGGTTTACATTCACATCCCACAATTGACATAGACATGACATCAGGAGACTAGTAAGATATCAAATTTGTGATATTGTCCAGCTAAAGTTCCAACAGGTTTAGGGCTTATCCTGAAAACATATAAAAGAACTCTTCTTAGGATTACTTGAAGTTTGCCTTAAAAATATATATGTAATGGAAAAATGTATTTGTTTTAAGTGTGAATTCTATTATATTTGGAATTGTATTGAAAAGAACAAAATACATCATAAGTAATATTTTATTCAAAGCTCACATAGAATGCAATGGAAACTCAAATATATTGCAATTCTCAATATGTCCTGAGACAGCATATTTATAAATATTTCTGCTTTAACTGACATATTCCAGTGTTAGAGCATTCAAAGAACAAACACAAAAACTAATTAGATCTTTAATACATAGAAAAAAAAATCCATAAGTCTCATATATTTGGAATATTTTCAGTTAGTCATCAGTATTCCCCTTAAGAAATGTTGGAAAAAGTATGACCAGGCTTCATATGTTTTGTGTTTTTTTTTAGTTTTTTTTTGGGTTTTTGTGGTTGTTTTTTTTTTTTTTTTGGATGGTGCCAGAAATTTTGATTTCTGGTTCTTTAACTGACTAAGGCAACAGCAACACTTATGTAGCTCAGAATGGGATCCATGCATAATTTCAGACACTTTAACTGAGTGCAAATGCTGTTAGACTAGAGTTATTTTAGAGAAATTGACATTCTAAATTCCTAATTCAAGTTTGAGGTGAATTGCCTATCATATAAGACTGACTGCAAAAGGAACTTAAGTTCTTAATTTAAATATCCTTTCAGATTCTCAAAGCAAGGTTTCATAAATCTCAGCAAAAGGCTAACAATTTACAGGAATGAAGGGATACACTCTKTCTTTTACTTAATATTTCAGTGGTRTGGCAGAAGCACAAATGAACTCTGAACTCTGGTCCATTCCAGCTTGTAATGAAAGGTCTTGTGGTACTGAAATACCTCACTTTTAGCTGAAGTTATTTGTCATTCACATCTTCACTTGCCCTTTCTAATGATCTTAGGGAGTTTRTTTTTTTATTAGCAAAACCTTTGCCACTGTCCTTCAAATCTTCAATCAAGGACCAATAGCTTACATACACTAAAAATATGTACAATTATCCCCTAAAGAAGAGAAATGATCATTTTAACATATTAAAACAAACAAATAAGTACTTGCTTGACAAAACCACCCCAAAACCTTGCTGGAAACCAACACATGATATGACAAGAGGTTTATTTTTCAAGCATTTCTCTTTTTTTTTTTTTATTGCATATTCAAGTTATGGCACTTGATATCAAATTGCACACACAGTCTAAAACACATAGTTCTGTGGGCTATAATGATCTGTCCCTGCTTTGGCCAGACTGAAGTAAACATCATACATGTGGTACTCATTTCACATAAATTTCAGTTTCAGATCGGTGGTTACTGTCACTCGTTCAAGATAACAAACAGAAAATTATGGGAGAGAAATGTGGTGCAAAGTGGCCTGGAAGTTATCCACAGAGCACGTCTTTTATATCTCAACTTGTAATCCAGCTCACAAGAATGCCTTTCATGTATGAAGAAAGAGGTTATTATCCTATCAGTATACAATCTGTTAATAACAAACATCAGGGGAGAGCGATTCATTTGCCCTGACAGCTTTGTGAACAGCCTTAGAAACTGTTCTGAATAGTGAAATACATTAAGAAAAATATGTTATTTATGGCAGAAGACAGGAAAGGGAGCTTTCCTKCTGGAATTTAGGAAAGTTCAGCCAGCCAAAACATAGAAAAAGCTCCAAAATATATTTGCAAAATTAATGAAAGACAGACCTTCTTATTTTCACCTTAGATTTAAAGGTGAAAAGCCTTGTCACTCAGTGGCACATTTTCAAAATACAATAGTGAAAAACTATCAATTTTATTTGTAGAAAACTATAGGTAGATCTGACTTCTCGTGAAAGTTGGTCCTTTTATTAGTGTGACCTCTGATTTAATTTTATTTCTATATTGTTAACCTGAACAAATCCTTTAATTCAGTTTGTACTTTTGCATGCTCTGGTTCTACCAGGCCTTTCTTGAGAAATTTTTATGGAAAAGAAGATGGAGGCAACTTGCTCATATCTACATGGACCTGGAGTTCACAGTCTGCTGATGTATTGAACCTCCAGGCTTACTGTATGTGATTTGATATTAATTTGCACTTCTCTTACACTTAATATAAATTATATATATTTATAGGCACACACTACTGAGCTAAAATGCATTTTTCTGACTATCTTTCTCTCAGACTATGAACATGGCATTGCAAAAAAAATTATACCAACAGCTGATAAAAAAGTAGTAAAAATGGGAGAAAAAAAAGAAGGATTAAATACATTTATGATGATCATTACTTTGTGATGTCTTAAGATATAGTTGCACAGACATGGAGACATAAATAATTCAGAAACTCAGATTTTCTACTTGCATGTRTTTTACACATATATTGCATGGTATTAGCAATGTATAGTGGATTACCAATAGATTTTTTTTAGTTGTTACAAAAAAATTAGGCAATAGAAGTGGAAAGCAAACTTCCTTCCTCTCCCTCCTCATGAGTGCTAAATTTGAGAGAAAAACCCAGGTTTTCTGCCAGGCTAGTGGCTTCATTGCTTTTCTGTGCAGTAAACTGYTACCACCTGCACATCCCATGCAGCTACAGGTGCAGGTGCTGCTGGGCTCAGCAGGACCTGGGCCAGGCACGAGGCCCCTGAGTTCCAGCAGCTGCTCAGATCCCTGTATCAAAGCTAGTGAGCATGATCTGCACTTTARCAGCTCTGGAAGCACTTCAAACCATAGCACAAAACAACTCCTGTTTATTGTGGCTTTCCTTGGTTCCCTGTTGCATTCTTGTCCAGGTCTCCCATAATATTTGGAATAATCCATTGTTTTTCTGCTAAGAATATGTACCCCTCACCTGCTTTTCTACAAGTGTGAAGCAGTGCCATCTATAACCTATAGTGAAAAGGGGCCTAACAACTTTTTTGCATTATCTTGTAAAACACATTTATGTGCCTCCATTATTTGTATTTTAAACTCACGTACTGTATTTCAAAGAAATAAAGTAAAAGACTTAATAAAAAAACTTAATATGTAACAGTTTACTTTTCCATTTATTTAGAAAAGGCTAGTGTTCTTAGTATGAAAGACAATTCTGCCATGCATTTAAGGCATTACTGACTCATTATGGCATCACACAATGGAAACATTGACAACGGGCTATTTTCATTAAAATTATTTATTCATATCTCATGTTGTTGTTTGGATTTTTTATAAATTAACTTGTCAGCTGATGAAAAGGTGCTGAACATGCAGGCTGAAGTCTACTGTAAAAAAGACAAGTGAAAGCAGAAAATAGTATTCTGGTGTGTTAAGAAGAAATTTTCTGYAGGGATCCAACACTTCCTCTTTGTATATCTAACAGGGGCAATCCCTGTAAGGTAACTCACTGAAAAATATCCAACAAACTGTAWAATGTTTTTTTGTGAAGAACACAGGCACCAGAAATCATAATGAAGTTAATTACTCCTGGGTCTGGAATTCAAACTCATCAGTCAAACRATGAGCTCCTTCACTCTGTATTGCATGTGTTAGCCTACTTAGTTAAGACATGAAAATCCTTGGTAAAGAATGTGTTATCTGTGAAGTGATGGCCAAGCAGGTATGCATAAATTACAAAGACTGAACTAGCTGGGAAAAATCCACTTTGCATCTGTYACCATCTGATAGATGGGAGAAAGAGTGGATGAAATATTTAAAACTTTTTTTTTTTCCCCAGTGATATTTTTATTATCAGTCTTGTATCATCAGGATTAACAGTTCATYAATCATAGACACCAGGATACATTATGGTCCAAATTTCTATCAAATCTCCCACACCAGATGAAGTGAAATTCACATGTGCATTCAAAAATTCACATTTTCATTACCAACTGTTGTCTAAAAAATGTAGTTATCAAAATCACATTTGCAGTAAAGATCAAGGTTGTCAAGATCTAAGGACTAAAAGGGCTTTGTCCATAGAGGCATTTTTAAGCTCAAGTGACTTCTTATTACAACAGCAGTGTTTATTCTAGTGAGATTAGAGAAAAAAAGTTATAGCATAACAGCTATAATAGATATTGTAATTCTGATGGATAATAGATTAAAAATGCCTAGCATGGGCTCAAATATTATCCAGCAAATATTTTTGAAAATAGCAGAAATAAATTTTTTGTTTGCATTTTGGAATTTTTTCCYAAGAAATAAAGTTAGATTACAATTATTTCAGTCAATTTTTTTTTTTTTGGTCAATGTCATCTACTGAATTAGTTACAGCCATTTGAAAGATTTTACTTCGGTGATGTACCATTTATTATTTATACAGTTTCAGCAGTGAGCAAAATGTTTGTGTTCCTCACCTTGTGGAATGAGAAGCTAGTAAAGAATATATTTTTAAAGTCAATATATAATATGTTGTCTAAAGTGGCTTTTTATCTGTCAAGATATGTTGAGATAGTCCTTCTTAAACAACAAGCTGTCATTAAAAACTCTTAATATTTGCTGGTTTGCTTTTATTTCACAGCTTCAATATAACAAACAATATTTCTGGATTTCTGTCCACTGCAGCCACTGTCTGTAGATGATCATTAGACTGACTTGACACTTGTAGTAGAAACAAATCACCAAATCAAGGCAATATAATATGGCCGGATCACTCAAACATTTCCAAGAAGTCAAATCAGTTTTCTGTTTTGATGTGAAAAAGACGTATGTTTTTAATTAGTATTGTAAGCATTAGAAAATATTGTGGAAACAATTCTCATAATTTGGCACCAGTGAAGATTTGTCAATGAAGACAAATCCACCAACCAAATTAAACATGTCTGGACTTTAACACAACTTTCTTGAGATTCATGTAGCTATGAAACTGTTGATGAGCTGGCAGTTCGAAATCTTCCTTTCTATGTACAAAGTTTTATTCTACTGACTGTAGGGGATTTGTAAGCCAAACTTCATTCAACATTTTCCAAAGAACTATGCGCTGTCTTCCCTGATAGAGACATTATCTTTGTTYTTATTTCCATTTGTATTTTTTCCTTATAATAAATTAGGCATTCAAACTGAAATGTATCTTTGGGTTTCAGGGTTKTTTAGTTGGCTGGTTGCCACTGGTTTTGGTTTCAGCATGTTTACAGCTATTATATTTTATAAGAACAAATAGGTGCAAGATCTCTCACAAGAGGGTTTTTATCACATTATGTTTCCAGTTCAGTTCACAATACAGACAGCTGAGTCATGAATACACATCTTACAAAAAATAAGCTTTCAAATATTTCAGAGTTCAGCAGAAAATACCAGGGTATTTCATACACMCTGTCTTGATATCTTGAAGATGGTGTTATGCTAAATCCCCTCAGAGATGTCTAAAGTYAGGGTTTTCCAAAGAGCCTCAGGGCACGGGAACAGTTGCCTGTTTTCTTTAGTTTCTCCTAGCTGTATTTGGCTTAACTTCAGAAGGCCTTGTTTTTCCCTTTAGAAGTCCCATGACCATGAATGTTATGCCAAAGAGTATTGTTTTGGCTTCTTAACCTTACAATTACTAGCTAAAAATTCAAAAAATCTTAAAACAAAATTAATTTTGGATTCATAATTTGTGAGAAATATTATAAYTATTTGTAAGATAAGTGTACATTAAAACATATCACTTGTCAAAATAACATTAAATGTAATAAATAGATTTATTTATTTTTGATAATTTTACCTCATGTTGGCTGTTGTTGGTAGTAGTAGTAATAATATTAGTATTACAATGATTATTTAACAGTAGGATTTCAGTATATTTTTTAAAAGTCTAGGCTGGTTCTATAACAGATTATAAAGATGTGAAAGCTAAAAATCTTTGCATATTTTATGAATTATATACTAATAAAGGTTGGTGGATTGTAAGTGCTCCTGAAGACAGACATAGSATAGCCCTCAGCCTCCCACACACTGCTTTACCAGTGTGATCCATCAGGGCCATTYGTGTGGCAGAACAGAGGCTCTTTCTTTGATCCTGAAATCATACCACCAATGCATCAGTTAAATATTATCAAAGCATTTAAACCTTTCATATATTTTTATCATTGTATTGCAACATTTCCCTTCAGGCACTATACAGTAAAATGCATGCAATACCTACCCTGAGGAAACATCTATACACAACAGCAATTTTGTGTTATATAGTTGTTGGGGTTTTTTGTTTGTTTGTTTGTTTGTTTGTTTTTTTTCCCTTTTGGTTTAAGCAACATTTCTTGCCTCCACGTTTAATAAAACACTTTAGGGATAGAAAAAGTGACATTTAATTTTCTTGGCTTTGGCTACCACATTGTTGTGTCTACATAGGCATGCACTCATCCAGAGCTGCTCACACCCACACTTCCACCCACCCACAGAGCTAATCACAGTGTTTTAAAAATAAAATAATTTCTTACTGCCTAACCACAATGGCAATCCTTCCAGCTCATTTGGTTCACCATGAATAATATACATGGAATACTCCAGTAGGGAATTTTTTTGGTTAAAGTGAACATTATTTAAAACCACAGTATTTAAGCTTCTGGTACYGGAGTTATGTTGCCTTCATTGTGATTCTGTGTCAGTGTTAACAGAATTTGAGTTCACTGAGTTCATAAGTCAAGATCATGAAGCACTGCAGACCAAATGTGCTAATCTGCTCTGGAATGTTGCCTCATCCCATCTGAAAAGTCTGTATTTGTGTTAAAGACATAACAAAGAGACTTTCTACTTTCAGACTCACTGAAAGTATTTTAAATACTCATCATGCTAGGGATCTMATTTATCATCTATGCATTTAGATACAAAGCTTATGCATGTGCAATTCTATATAGCCCTACACACTAGCGATTTTCATCTCTCTCTTCTCCACTCAAGGATTCACAGAAATCAAACTATCAACTCACTTTTTTTTTCCCTATTTATTTTATTTTTCCTTTATTTCCTTCCTGCAGGCTAGCTCTTTTGCTTTAAAACTGAGAATCAGAGTGTATGAGCTAAAGCCAAAYCCCACAGTTGGAGTGCTTTTAAGACTTGGAACAAGTTAAGATGTATGTTTTCTAATTTATGAAAGAGTCAAAGAATGTCAGACAAAGAAAGGCCAGGATAAAGCGAGAATAAAGACAAACTGCACTTTTGTAATTATGGTGTAAGTATTAGTTAGACTGAGAGGTCTTTGCAGAGATTGTGTGATATTGGCCATTCCCACAAAAGAGTCCCAATATATCCAATATTCCARTATATTACAAGATAGCCTTTAACAACATTTTGAGAAGCTGTGATACTTTGCATTAAACAGAAAAAAAAAATCATTCTTACTCTACACACCTTTAATAATATCTATAAYAACCTTTTTCAATAATGACATTGGGCTATAATCTTTAGCATCCTTCATTACTAATATCACCAGGGCTATATATATATTAGTTCAGGGGCATATGCAAACATATTTCTATGTTTACATTCTGTTAAAAGTTGATTGTAAAAGTGTTGCAAACTCAAGGAATCTAAAGTAAGAAAATGCAATTTAAATTCCACCTGCTTAGGCATATRCATTCTGACCAGTTTTGTATTTCATGATCCTGTACTCCCTGTCACTACCTTGGATGAGTGATGTACTATAATGAGCAAGTTTTTTCTTTATACGTAATTCCGACCAACATAACTGAATCACTGCAGCACTCCCTGTGGGGTCACACCAGGGCAGAGCAGAAGGGGATAATCCCCACCTGAAATCTGCTGGGCAGGCTTCTTTTGATGTATCCCAGGATACAGTTGTCTTTCTATTCTGTAAATTCACTTTGCTGTATCATGTGCAGCTTTTTATCCACCAACACCCCTAAGTCCTTCTTCTCAGGGCTGCTCATCATTCCATTCATCACCCAGTCTGTGTTGGTGTCTGGGATTGTCCTGACCCAGGTGCAGGACCTTGCACTTGGCCGTATTGAACTTCATGAGGTTCCCACTCTCTCAAGCCTCTGGATGGTGTCCCTTCACTCCAGCAACTCAACTGCACTGCACAGCTCAGTGTCATCAGTGCCAAGAATGTACTTGATACCACACTTGATGTCCATGTCACTGACAAAAGGTGCTGAAATGTGCCAGTGCCAATACCACYCCCTTAGGAATGATCCTTGTCACTGCTTTCCACCTGGACATCAAGATACTGATCACAACTTTGACTACAACCATACAGCCACCATATACCACACAGCCACAGCTGTGTATCCACCTTGCAGTCTACCTATCAAATCCATGCCAAAATCCATTTTGGAGAGAATAATGTTGAGTAGTACAGTTTTACACAAGTTTAGGTAGATGAACCATTCATTCCCTCATCCATCAATTTTAGATCTGATTTAGAAGAACAACAAATTAGTTAGGTATGATATGCCCTTAGTGAAGCCATATTTGCTGTCACAAATTACCTCATTTTCCATGTTYATTTGCATAGTTCCCAGGAGGATCTGCTCTGTRAYCATGTTGAGAATCAAGGTGAGACAGACCAGCCTTAGTTCACTGGTTCTTCCTTTTTCTACCATTTTAAAAATTGGGTTCATGTTTTCCCTTTTCCAGTCAGCAGGAATTTCACCAGTATGCCATTACTTTTATAACAAGAGGGACAGTGGATTAGCAACTACATGTATAGATTCCCTCAGGATCTTCAGCTGCATTTCATCAGCTCTCAGGGACTTTGTACATTCAGGTTCTTTAGATATCTTGAACTGTATTTTCTCCTATGTTGTGCAATCATTCATTTTCMCAGTTCCTAATTTTTTTTCTCCTTATGTTTTTCAGTCTTATGGGGTATGGAAAAGGAACCATTAATATCAAAGAATGGGTTTAGATTTTTAAGTATAGGAATAGTAATAAAAATCTTCTAAGATCTTTTTTGATTCTTGGAAGAGTTTTTGTCTTTCTTTTCCCTCCTTAATTTATTATTAATTTGTTTCACTTCAGGTCTTGGGMAAAACTTTTTGTTGCTAATGAGAAACTGAAAATTTATTTGTGTAGTTAAATGCTCTTTTTGGAGAAGTAGAAAGAAGCATTTATCTAGTGTAATTATCACCTTTGGATCCTTTTGGTTCCTGATGGTGGCCATGATATTTTCAGAATTCTGGAGATTAAGATTTACTCTTAACACACATGGAGAGTTTATCTTTTTCAAATGAAAGAAAACCCCCAAGCAATATTCTTTTTTTTTAAGAAAATAAATAGTACCAGAAATCCTTCCCAAAAAACTATTATGATTAGGATTAATACTTTGAAACTTACTATAAGGTTGTGTACATTGCATTTGATTTGGAAGTAGTAATACTGGTAATATCCTTCCTTCACTGAGATTTTAAGTCAATGTAAACTCCTTCTCTGACAGACCTGATTAGCTCAGAGGAAGACATGAAAAGGGATATAAAAGATGGAGACAGAGGGAATCCACCCTGGCACTAATGGGGAGAGAGAAGAGATTGTCTATCAAAAATGCTCCCTTGCTGTTTGGGAAACATATGAGTAAACACAACAGCAGTCACAAAACTCGTGRGAAAGAAAATAAAATATTTGAAGCCCCAGGACTTGTCTGTGTGAGATCCATTGATTCCAGCAGAGGTGTGGGATACAGTGGTTAGGAAGTGAGAAGCACAGAGCCCTACATGGTGCTAGGGAAAATCATGACTACAGAAAAACCACAAATTCAAAGCCATTATTGTTGTCCTTMATGACTTAAGACATTCTTACTTCTGATCAAAAAAATGTAAGAAAGAAAACAAGAACAGCTGCAGAAAATGCTTTGCATCCACCATGCAACTGTAATATACTCCTAGACTTTAAAATCTTGTCATGCAATTATTTTTGTAAGGTATTTTTTATTTTGKTGTAATAGTCTTTATTCACTATGAAGCAAAAAATTTCCTGCTCTTTAATTATCTGATTTCAAAACAGGCATTAACTTGAAATTTTCTGGAAAGTCTTACTAAGTAATCCATTCCTTTCTGGACTAAGACTTAGTTCTTTGGAAAAATCCCATACCTCAAAAAAGGAAAAGCAGATGAGGATTTATGGAATACAATAAGGATTAAGTTTTTTGTGTCTTTTTTGAGCAGAATATTTGGACAGAATCCAGAAAGTTTTTTTTCTTTAAAAAAGATGATTTTAATGTCCTTAAAAAAAATCCCAGTGACTTTCTAACAAGATCTTAATATGGGATTTCACAAATTTGCTGGTGATGGTGCACCTTATGTTGTAAAGATAAAATCTCTGACAGCAATAATCCTTTGTGAATAAAATTAATGTAGAAGCTCTGAAGTGAGAGCTTTAGCATAGTCAAGATCTCAAACAAAATGTCTTAAAGCTGGAATTTCCTGGCTTTACCTACCTCTTGACAAATGAATTGTGTTCAGCTGTGAAATCTGGCCCCAGGTAGAGAAAGAAGTTTTATTATATTAATTCTCTCAGTACAGTACTGATATATTAACATCAATGTAGCTGTCTAACTTACCATTTTACTTGGGTTACATAGTAAATTAGAAGTAGTTTTCAGCATTTGAATGAGGTTTTCAACACCAGACATTTTGTCTGAAGATATGCCAGTAATGATCACACAGCTGTAAAACACTAAGACATCTTCTGTTATTCACTGTTAAATGTACAGTTATGTAATTTACCTTTTAGAATTTATTTTGTAAATTATGTTGTGGCATAGCAATTAAATAAGACACTGAAATTCAGTTGTATATGCATTGAGAACAATTTTACAAAGAGGGTTTCTGACTTTCTATGTTTCACAGTTTGGATAAATTTTTATCTCTTGTTGTCTGATGTTAAATATCAAAAGATAAAGGAATCATTTTATTTTTAGATATTTTCTGCCATAGTGAATAACTTGRGACATTTCTCTGCACAGTTTCAGAAAAAGACAGACACCAGCAAGATTCTCATCTTAAAATGGTGAACAACAATTTAAAATCAAGTCCTAATCCAACAGAGGATTTTTTTCAATACATCATAAAATATATTTTCTGAGACTAATTATAAACATTTAGCGTTTAAGATCACAAAGACACGTGGACATGTGGTCAGTGTATGTCCACACATGTCCACATTCAAAAAGCCCTAAGAGACCCCCAATAAATCCTTTCATATATTGTTAAATTTGCAAAAGTCCTGATTTTGGTGTGGATATTCCAATAATACTCTTTGCTTTGATATCTCCTACTCTGTCAGAGAGCTCAACTCTGATGAACATGTGATCTCTGTAGTGAATCGCTACCTATACAAAAGGTTTCTAGGATGTGTAAAACTCTAATAAATACATTTACAGAGCAGTGGTTCCATCACTGTATGAATTAAAATAYACTTACCTTCCAGTTCACCTATCCAACATCTTTGTACCACTTCTGCTCAACCCTCTAAGGATGAAAGACTTAGGTGGTGATCACATTTAAGTGTTTTGGAAATATCTGACTTTACCTTTCAAACACCTTAACAATACTGTCTATGTACGACCCACATGGTTACACCCACATTATCGCCTTGCATAAGAATGTTACAGGTGGGGTTTGTTTGTTTGTTTGTTTTTGTTTCTTTTTTTTTTTTTTTAATATTTCTCCATGTACAGTTACACAATAGAATTCCAGACTTTATACAAATGACTTCTGCCCACCCACATAAAATTTGAATTAAAGTGGATAGAGATCCACATAGGTTACTTACAAAATATCAAACTCATGAGATGCACACAGATCAAACACTTCTCTTACATTACACAACCAACAAAGACAACAAGAAATGAAAAAAAAAATTAAAATTCTAATGTACTTCCAAAACATGGTCCTGCAGTCATCAAATGTGACATTACCTGTACAGTAATAAAATTAACATTCTTAATCTATTCACAACAGTTCAAGATTTGCAAATAGGACTAATGTCTGATTAAAAGTGGAACCCCAGAGGCAAAATGAAATAATGAGAGGCTAAGAAAAAGATAATAGCCGTACACAAAAATGTTCAAAACCTTCTAGATAATATGCATGACATGTTCTAGTAGGAGATTAGAGTTCAATGTTCTCACTGTTTTCTCCAGACAGAMCTAATTTATTTCCAATTAGTAGAAAATGTCCTGCAACTGATTTACCAGACTACAGTGGTCACAGGAATATTGTCTCTGCTTATAATATTGCCACAGAAATACATTATYTTTCTTGCTATCTAGCTGTGAAAAATAATGCCCAGTTACTTTTCTGCTTGCCATGTATTCAGCTTTTTTTTTTTGTTAATAGGATATAATTTGTGTGAACACACATTAATTTAGACATCCTCTCAACCACGTTAGATGTCACTAGAGAAGAGAGGATTTGTAGCTGCTCGGGTGGAAATAATGGAGTAATTGAAACTGATTATAATACTTAATCCACKTGCAACAGTCTGCAAGTATCATGCATAGGATACTGAGAAAAGATTAATGGATTAATGAATGGTTCTCAATGTGTTGTTTTTGTTTTGCTGAGTTTTGTTTTTTCCCAGGTTGTTGTTAACGCCCTAATCTTTAATACAAAAATGGTTCCTGCACTGTTGTAGGAGTAGGTAATTGTTCCCTTATGAATCTAATATTTCTGATGCTTTTGCAGTGGCATGTGAGTCACCATTGGTACTGTTTCCAAAGCGCAATAATGGACTTCTGCATTGAGATGAAGCCATTGCTTGGCTTTCCAAAGAAAATTGGGAGTCTTATAATTTTTTTTCTCTCTCCCTTTTGCTGAGCTATAGTCAAAAGATCAGGAAGTTGAAGAAATGGTAACATCCCAAAAGAGAAGCCAGTTCAGGAAAAATAGCAAATTTGTACTCAATATATAAATTATTTTTCAACTTGGTGTGCTTGTAGCTATTGGGCAAATAAATAAAAGCAATATATGTTAGCTGCCAGCGTTAGTTTACAGTTTTACAGTTGTTTAGAGAACTGACAAAAATATCATATCTGAAATCAAAGTCTTTTTATCAGAGTCTGTGCTCATTTGGTTTGTTTTTGCATCTTCATTTTCCAACTCTTGCTACTGCCATGCCCAGCAGGAAATTCAGCTGTAGTCAAAAGACTAAGTAAATAAACAAAGCAGCTGCTTTAGAATACTTCAGACAGGACCAARCTGAGTTATAAGGCTAGCTAAAATAAGCAAAGCAAAAACTTAAACCAGTATAAAAATGCTTTATCTCTGTCCCATCCTAAAGGACATTCAATTCAGATTTTTAAAAAATGAAGGAAGTGTGATGAAGGGAGATTGCTCATTGAAGACTAGAGGTTTATCTGCATCTGGGKTTGGGTGCACACGTGTGGTTCCTATTTGATTCAGAAGAGGCCTGAGGCCACAGTTTTGCCCTGAGTGATTTGTGACAGATGGTGAATAACAAATAAACTTGCTAAGCAGAGATCAAGGGCTTTGGGTAAGCATCTCGGATTCTTGCCTGGGAATATGCAAGAGCTTTGCCATAACTTGTATTTCAGCAGCATTCACCTGTCAGTAAACCTTACACAAGCACAGAAAGCACCAGGATGGGAGAGATGCATTAAGTAAATGTGTCACAGATGCTCAAAGTTTGTTGCTTCAGACTGCTGATAATTGTCACCTTCTTTAACAAGACATGTAACCTCATCTGACATATGGGCAGGATAGAAAAGAGAGACAACTGACAGTTCATGCATTCTGCCAGAGTCACCAGCCCAATGGACAACAGGAAAGGCTGKGCTGAGAAAGCCCTTCATCATGCCATCACCTTAGGATGACATTATCAATCTATTGTACCGTGCCAAGAGGCTTCWATGTGCCTTCATGAAAGGAGTTTAYGATAAAATAAATGGGTTTTGGAAATGAGAACCTCTTAAAAGTAATAGGTGCAGTATCTAGTTTTGAGCCTGGTTTTAGGAAAAGGCTGCTAAAACAGAGGGTTTATTTTAGAGAGAAATATATTTTTATAAACATTGACTGGAAACAGGTGCAGAGATTTGTGAGCAAATGCTGTTTAGTGCAAGTTTGATGCAAACACGTGAATCAACAGCCTAGTTAATGTTCCATTGGACTTTGTCATTTGACCAAAATATCACTAATTCAGTAAAAGAACATTTTGGCAGTTKGCAGTGTAATATTCTCATGTTAACTTCAAGAAAGGTAGTGCTAAATTCATGTTACCAGTTTCATACTGTAGCCATAGTATTAGTTTTGACACTGTCTGCATGCAGGTGGTTTATAATGCATAATATTGATCTGTAGGATTCTTTCTCCCCTCCTGCCTTCAGCTTCCAGCCTTGATCTTAAAAGTTAAGATGGATGTTCAGTATTATTACCTAGCAGAAAGGGTAAAAAATCAATTTTGTCTCTTCGTGCTTTATTCCCTCATCTTCCAGGGCTTGAGCAGTGGGGTTGTAACAAACATCAGCATAAAATAATTTATTAGCTGATGTTGTGACAACTTCTGTCAGATGAATATATTWCTATAGGCACATTGATGCTCCTGAAATCAAATTCCTTGGTTAAGGATAWAGCAAGCAATCAACTGTTTTTAATGGAGCAATACCTTCATGAAGCACTGCATTGCAGGAGAGTAGTAAGATCTATCTAAGAAAAATCTAAGTGTGAATCATGTATTTTTCAAGACTTATGCTTATAGATGATAGTTGCTTATTATATTTTAGGGGTTTTAAAGTTAATCTGTACAAATGAAAGCAGAGTTTCAAAATTTTGACCTTCTGCTTTCAAAAATTAATTAATCCTTCAAACAAAGAAAGCATTGTCATGTTTACTAATCCTGTGCTAAGTAAACAGAAAAAGCTTTCATTAATCTTTAGCTTGAGTTCTGGGTATAGGTAATTTTTATTGAAATGTGTTGAAGAGTACTCTAAATTTCATTTCAAAACTTCCTTGTCTCCCAGCATGTTTTGGGACTGGGAAATAAAAACCTGCCTTCCCCACCCTGTTTTCAAGACAACACTCAGCTATAGACAAGGATTTGTGCCACTATAACCYAGTCTTTCCTAATCTTTTAAATCACATTAATCCTTTACTACCCTGTCATCTGTAACTCAATTTGTTAAAGGCAGGCCTCACTCAGCCCTTCATTAGCTCAGTACATCTTTTCTATGTTTCAGTATTTTACACAGATACGACGTAGATTAGAATCTAAGTGAAATCTTCACTACTGAAAAGCACATTGAACCAGTCTCTCCTCATGCTGATAGTTCTGTGCTCATGCATAACAATTCCTTGTAGAGTATTGTCTACATGATAGAGATAAAAATGTAACAGAACAAGTTACACTRCAAGCTACACTAGGAAAAATTATGCAATTAGCTTGTTCTTTTAAGATGAAATAATGCAGACTGCTGACCTACCAAAACATCTGAGATCAGATTATTTTATTCTCATCTCCTTTGAAATGATACATTAAGGGGTACTTCTATTGAAATGTGCAGAGTTTTATATCTGTTTAAACTTACTGAATATCGCTGTAAATTACCTCATGTAATGAAATCCTCATTGGATTAATCTTTAAATATTTTATAAGATGGTATTAAAATGCTTTTAAGACACCTCCTATCTTTCTGAACCTTCAAATAGAACTCAATCTACTTCTGACAGATACAATATTCCTATTTAAAAATTAAGCCAAGAAATCATCTGATAAGATTAAACACCCTAAAATGTAAAATAAATGCTTTTGTGCTTCTTTATTTTTTTGAGCATTTGAGGTTATYAAATTGAGAATTCAAATAGATTTTGGTCTTTCAAACAGTTGAGATATTAGAGACAAATGTTAGCAAGAACAATACTAGCATACAATGTCCCGAAATAATCAGATGAATATTATGCCAATAAATGTCCCGACACATTGTTGTGGCTTTGTTTTCCTTTGTGGGTTTGGKTTTTTTTWATGTTTTTTTTTTACAATTAAACTTGTGTTTATGGAGCTTAAAATCTCATTTTCTTCTTTCAGTCAACACATATTTAAGATTTTGACAACACAGACATATGACCATGCAGTGTTAAATATAACTTTCAAAAGCAATACATTAGGTGTTTATATATCTTCATAAAATGCTTTAAAACAGGCCCTTAGTTTTATCTTCTAAGGAGTTTCATTAATCCTAAAATTTTAAAGCATGCRTTTTTTATTTAAAAAGAAAATAAATTTCTTCAGTGTTTGATAAGTTGAGACGAACTTAATAGAAATTTTTGAAGAAAAAATTAATTATAAATTTTGCTATATTTCACATTAATTAATAGAAACCAAGATCAGAAATACAAATTTATGAGAAATTGTGGGKTTTTTTACTATGAGAATAAGATATTTTTTCTTGATTTTTTTTAATTTTAAAACAATATATTTTGATTCTATCAAGCTATTATGACTAGCACACACTCTAACAGTAATTCTATTAGTAATTGTTAAACTGAATTCAAGTRGGGACACAAACTCTTTATTGAATTATCTGCACATCTTAAGCCATCGAACCATTAAATTCTGTACACCAAGATACAAAATGAGTGGCTTTTACTTTAAGAAGTATAACCCAGAAGATTTAAGAGCATGGAGTAGATTACTGCAGTGCATGGAAATAAATATAACATAATAAACCCACTCATTTTAATTATGTTTACATATGTAACAGCATATCTATAAAAATTATTCAGATTTGAGYTGTAAATATACAGACAGGCAGAGAAGCCAATTGAAATCTTCATTGAAGGTAATTCTGTACCTGGGAAAACAGTAATTTTGTTGTGCAGTCAATTCTGTGTTTTTGGCAAAAAAAACACCAAGTCACAAACTGCTAAGGTGTAATTCTTTACCTCCAGCTATGCTGTTGCCAGCTGTCTGTCACTTTTTCAAGAGATAAAACACACTCATGAACACAGAGGTTATYCTTGGAATGGCTGGGTTCTTTGGACTCCTCTAAGGCTGTTACATACAGGAACCATGCTGGTGTTCTGGTGAGGCTGACACCTTGCTCTTCTCATGTGTCTGGTGTGTTCCAATACTAACCTATGCACAATTAATTGTGAAATTAGTGGCTTTCTATTCCTCCATCTGTTTTAAGGAATGAACTGAAAACTTTGACTGTAATAGAACATATTGCTGTTTTGTCCTCGTGAGAATATGTCCCAATGTTTTATCTGTACAAGTAAGTAAATCCAGGTATTTAGCAGAAGAATATCTTCCTGAAAAGTAATTTGCTTATATCCACAGTTTTAAATAGGTCTGACTCCCAAAGCAGCAGAYGGTACAGTAGAAATAATTCTGCTGCAAAAAAACCCAAGCAATTAAGAAATTAACTTGGTTTCCAACCAAATAAATTGATACTGATACAATCCAAAAAAAGAGAATGAATGACTATAGTAATAGGTTTCAATTCATTCCCTACATGTCTAAATATTAACATGGCTCAATTTTCAAAGGAGAAGTGGCTGATCTATACCAGCCATATTTTCCAGATTAAGGTCTGTGAAGTTGTTCATCTTTGGTCAAACTGCAAATTTTGTTTCTAGTAGTTCCTATGAGGTAGGAAAAAAACTTCAAGATGACCAAATAGAAGTTCAGTAGAAATTAATTTTATCATATTCACATGATTTTGTGTGTTTTAAGTGGTTGGTGTCAGAAGAGTGACACTTAAAAACAGCACTGAACTGCTGTCATGAAGCTGAAAGAAATTAATGTCAATAGAAAAACCAAGGAAGACACAGAAATTACAGCATATCAGAACTTCAGAAATAAGAAGATGATATTTTTATGTGTTTCTGTGTGGACTCTGTGGAACATATATTTCTGGAATRGGATGATTTTTGATCTGAAAGCATATTTTTTCCTCTTAGGAAAGCAATACTTGTCATAAAAAAACTGCTTTGTCTGTTTTTTGTTTTTTTTTTTTTAATTGTATGTTGTGGAATTCAGATGAAATATATGGATATATTAAGAACTGACAATTTAAAAATTTTTCCTTTGAACGGAAGGCTTGGGCTGACCTGCACTTTAGCAAAATTACTGCTTAATCTACATTCCTACTACCTTGAGAAAAATATTTTTTCAAGGATTTTGTAATTCATATATCAATTTTCTTTAAATCATGTTAAAGACATATATATTAAAAATAATTAAAAGAAATCTTATAATATCATGAAGTTTTAATAACTGTTTTGATCAGAAYTGTCAGGGTTATTAACTTATTTCACACACTTAAGGCTTAAGCTCTGCTTTCAAACAGTACATAGACAATTAGATGAAAAGTCTGTTGCAAAGGGTCAAAGTCTGAGAAGGTGTGCATTTCCCAGGTSTCCTCTCCTTCTGTGGAATTGCACCACCTGAGTCCTAAGGCAATTCTAAAGTCCTGAAARCACCTGCTTATACATTATATTTTCAATTCATGTCTGAGTGGCTTCATTTCTATGACAGCCTCATGAGGATGGAACAAAATTAAACCAAGACACCATAGGTAAAATTTGTAAGTTATGTAAATGTCACACATAGGGCAAAATGTTGTTTCTAAGTAGAGGAATGTTGTTGTCAGGAATACCACTGGGAGCATCTGCATGTGCTCAGAACACCATGACTCTTTTCACCATTGTTTGGAGTGAACAGAGCTGACACTTCATATCTACCTCTTGGGATGGATCCTGGCATTAACGTTCAGAAGCTGAAAGCTTCTGAAAAGCTGTACTTTTAAGTACAAGAAAAAGACTACACATAACCATAAAAGTGACTTGGCACATTTATTACACCTTTGTCTAGGCATATAAATGGAAAAAAAGCCAAAACAATACTGAGTGGAGCAATTAGGGAACCAATTTCATATCAGTTTCCCCACAGATCTTTCAGTATCTCCCCAAAATAAATTGCTTAGAGTATTTGCATGTATAAAATAATATAAATGGAGACATAATTTACAAGAAAATAASGTTCTAAAATAAAAATTTTAAAAATTCTCAAAAAGTCTGTATATCCTAACTGGGAATTTTACCTTAACAATCCTATTTAGAATTTCACTGACAGTTCCCTAAATATATTGAGTGGTGAGTGTATGTGGATATGTATGTACACACAAGTRAACTGCCCTTACTCATTAGTAGTTCCATGCATTCAAAAGTGAAGCATAGGTGAAGTATGGGGGTTATTGATGGAATTACTATTAAGTGACAAAAAATTTTAAGAGCAAAAATGTCTTAAATTCTTGGCTGTATTTTAGCTTAGTTAAAAAGTTTCAGGATRGCATTTTAAAAGCCACCTATTTCTGGTTTTCCTGTCAACCTTTTAAAGGGTTTTGGCAAATCCTTTCTCTCTATGTAGTTATTATACATTGTTGCTGAGGTGTGATAATGGAATTTGTGTTTAAGCACTGAGGATGCCAAAGAGCTAGTTGTTTTTACACCACAGGGATCAGCTTCTCAAAATATACTTCTTTTCCTCTCTTAAGGAAAATGACAAAGTTTAAGGCCATCTGAAGAGATGAATGTAGCTCTGCTTCAGAYACAGGGAACTAAAAACCAGTAATAATACTTGTGAGGTTTGTTTTTGGAGCGTGAGCTGATTAAAAATGTGATCCACCATAGTGGAAATTGAAACTGAAGTAAAATTCCTGGTTTTCATTCCCATTACTTCTTMTTTATTCTCCATTCAGCTTGACACATCTTCTGGAAGTAAGATCCCAATATTTTCAGCTAAAATTGTTGAAACTTTATTCATAGAAATTATAAGTCATGTAATGGCACATGGAATAGATGACTACCTGAACAGTTTAATAGAACTGATTCAAAAGCAAATTACAACACTCATCTTCTGCCTTGTTTAAATCTGGACTAAATTGTATCTTGTCTTCCTTTAAGGTACTGACACTTCTCAGAACTGTAGGGTGCTCATGGAAACTCCTTTTTCATTCTATGATTTTTTTTTCTTGGTGTCCTTTTCAGATTTTCCAGGGAAAAGACACATATATCTGAAACTGGGCCTCTGGGTGCTATCAATGAGGTACCTAAAACTTAACACAGGTGGGMTCCCAAACATCTTAAACCAAAAATATGGCTCACAGAAGTCCTTTGTATGTGTTGCAGGTCACTGCAAAGGAAATGTCCTTTAGTTCAGTTGTAAACTTCAATTAGCAGATGTCTGTGGACAATTAATCCCTTTTGAACTACACTGCATTTGTTTCATATATATAGTCAGTCTGTTTCAAATCTCTCAGTTTCTCATCATACAGTGATGTAGAACACACATAACAAAACATTTCAAAATTTTATGTTACACATTACTTTTAATTCAACTAATACAAAGTGCCACAAAGATGTCTATTAATGTGAAAAAAAACCCCATTAATATTTTTATCAGAAGTTAATTACAACCATCCCATTTTAATCCCTTATATTGTTAGGTTTTATTTCCTTGAGAAAATAATATTGAATTTTTAGCAAAAATAAAATAACCCCTGCCCCAGTAAACACAGTGAGGTTTGATATGAGGACCAGAATCCATATATATCTGGGAATTTAGGGTTCTAAAGCTTTTCTGTGTCTGTGTACCCATGTAACTAAGGAAATAGGAAAATTATTTCTTTTTGTTATTGTCCATTTACTTTAGCTTTGGTGTTTTTTTTCAGAATCTGGTGGTTTTTTTTCAGAATCTGGTGGTTTTTTTTCAGAATCCAAACTTACAAAGTATGTATATTGGAAAAGAAATTGCTCTGATTATCTAATTGAATATAAACATTTTGATTATGTAAAAACCTCAAAATTTGAAAATTTTGAGGCAGCAGACAGTTGATCAAACAATTACAATTTAGTATGCAGTCAGCTGGACAAAAAATTTATTTTTGCCTTTTGTGTCTCTAGGGTTTTGTTCTCAAGCTCATAATTCTATGGCATATTGCATAGCATAAGCTCCCATAGCTAAATAATACCCTGGAGATCTKCAGCAGAGCACCAGGTGTAGGAACCCTTTTACCAAAATATCATTATCTTCAAACATGTATTGTGTCACTCATACAATCCCCATTTATTTTTTTAATATTTGGTGCATTACTAATGTATGATGCCATCCTAATCCCTGGGCTTTTTTAACTACTTATTAAATATCCATATTCCAGTTASCATCATCATTGCCTTATTCAATGTTGCATTTTTCTCTTGAGGGGTARTAATGCCAGAGACACCAGTCACGACAGCAGCAGTAGGTACATCCTCATACTATTTCAAGATCAACAAGTCTTTTGTTTGTTAAAGCAAATTACTGATAACAAGAAGTGGAATTTACAAAAAGAGTAAAATGAGGAGCAAGCAGTTATGTTGTTCTGTGACTGGTTTTCATTCCTCTTTTTCTGATGGGCAGAGCAAGAGTTTAGGTTACAATCCATAACAATGCACCTTTTCCCATTCAAGGTGACTGCAAATTCAATTCTTCCTGGCAGCACAAATTATTCACCCCTCAAGTCATCCTTCTGACACTGAATTTGGTTGCACAAGAAAATATGTCTGGCAGCCTTGAAATGGAAACAGACAAATTGCAAAAAAGCRTAGCAAGGCATCTGAGCACTTCTGCCGCATCTTGCTGACAGATGGGAGATGTAGCACCAGTCACCAGTGCTTGCATCTCCAGCGCAGTTAAAGAAAAGGAAGCATTCATCAAGCCCTTCATTTCTCATTCCTCAAACAGAAGGCTGTTTACATCATGCCAGCAAATGATTACCCTCTGCTGCTGTTGTTGTGCTACCTATTGGAAAAGGTGAAGAGGTTATGTTTTGAAATTCCATGGAGATGTTGATTAAGGAAACAAAGGAAGCTGGTTCTTAACACCCAACATCCCCTTCCTTTCTCCCCCACTCCCCTCCCCCCCTAAAAAAACAACATAGGACACAAGCATCATCACACACACTTTCGGCATGAGAAATGGATGAGCTTTTCTTGGAGAGGACAATGAATTCAGTGCTCAAACTGCTTACATATATCAAGGAGAACYACAGGACCTAAGCACTTTCCCCTCCATCTGAGTAATGTCTTTAGATAGTTTCTGTGGATTTCAGTCCTTATCTAGTTCTTCTCTGACCTAGGGTAGCATGGATCTCAGATTTCCTTGGCTTCTTTTTAGGTCTTCATTAAGTATGTCTAAAAAACCAAAATTGTTCCATCTGTGTGGAAGTCTCCAAAATTATAACTTTGTGAATGACTTCATATTGGACTATCATTGGAAACAAATTATCCATAAACTGAAAAAAAATGGGGAACTACTATTTTAGCTATTGAATGTGCTCAGAACTAAAAGGAATCATGCAAATCTTTTCAGGGTCTTTGTCAAGAACTTGACTCAGCTTAACAGCTCATCAATTTTTGATACTTGGTGGTAAAGTCTGAAAGAAGACAAATGAAAGGTAGAATTTGGCTTATATGAAAACAAGTGAACACAATTTTTTTATGGTGATTTCCATGCTTTATTTTAGACCATGTTGTCATCAGACCTTTTATTTTCTTTTCCYTTGAATGKKCACATTTTACAGCTCCTGAAGAACAGATTTTTCTTCCTCAGTGGTTCAGTCTAGTATCTGGACTTCGCTAATTGTTTGGAGAATTCAGTTTAATCAGGATTAAGTCTTTCTTTCCTTTTCAAAACTCTGTGTAAACAACTCAAACCTTCCATCTGTGTGATAGCTTTATTTCTTTTTCCTCGTGCTCTTTAAGTCTGGTAGATCTTTACTCTTTTTTTTTGTCTTGGAAGATGATTTTTTGCTTTCTTTTGATCCACATCTATCTTTAGTACACCAGAGATTTCATCCTTTCTCAGAGTGATAAACCTCCACCAAATACAYTACATTGGATTCTTTTATTTCCACCATGCACATTTTAATTAATTCTTTTTCCTTCCATGCAGACATGAAGTGTGGCTGCCTTTCCTTCTTATCCTGTGCAAGTTGTACACAAGTACCTGACACACTATGAGTTCTGCTCCTGTATCTATTTCTTCTCTGTGCCACTTCCAATGTTTCTAGGTAGATACCAGTACAGTAAATCCCTTATCCTCAGTTGTGTTCTACTGAAGAATATTTGGTTCTGTATTGTTTCTGTTTCCAGACAGCCTCTCTAAAGAGACTAATTTTTACACAGAAGACCAAATGTAATAAATAAATATTTATCTTTGTGAATATTTGAAGTGGAATATACCTGAATGTTTATATTCATAAAACTGTCCCAGTTTTATATGSAGAGAAAAGGAGCAGTCATATCTATGTGGTCAACCCAAAGTTTATATTTTCATTTCAAAAATGATAAAACTTCATCTAATATTTATATGAGGAAGGTTTTATATTGATAAAAGAGAACCAGGTCTTGAATATAGAAAGTACTTAAGACCATAAAGAAATAYAGAGAGTAAGGCTTCCATATTTATGTCTAAGGCAGAAAATAGAAAAAGGAGAGATGAAAGGACTCTCTTGGTCCTCTTGCTCTTGGTATAGCAGATAGTTTTATTTTGCCAATTTGGCAAAGTAACTTTCCCAGACCACTACTAGAGTCAACCTTAGTAATTCTGGAGATAAGAAAAATGGACAGGTTCCTTATCTGATAATTATACTGTCAAAATTGTAAATAATCCTACTGAAAAACTCAAGGAGTTTGGATGGAATACCTAATTTCAAAGGCATACCTTTAAAGTKATAAGAATCAAGAATATGAACAAAAAAAATCTGTGAATACTTGCTGATGAATTAGCTATCTGTTATAAAAATATTTCATCCTTTGATTTTGTTAAATAATGTTTTTGTAAATTAATTTTGTTAAATAATTTTATTCAGGATAACATAGTAACTCAAACAGTGAGTAAAAATTCTTAAGCCTGTAAGAACCTATCTGAAATACCTGAAAGTACTTTGAACACGATCTGGCAGAGCAGAACAGGCATGTTAAACATGAAACTGCTTTTACAGCAATACTCTAAGYCCTGTTAACCATAAGGATTTTGAACAACTGGGAATTGTGTACAGACGTTTGGTTTGTCACTAGCACAATACAACAGTACTTTCCTTATTTCTAACCAGTGTTCATATGCTATTCATTTGGCAGTTTTGCTGCACTTTGCTCTGTTTCTGATTCTAGACCTCAGGTGCATGGTAACTTATGCCTAAGACTCTGCTAGGTTTTATGATCCCACATTAGGTAATTCACACCACTGATGATGATGTTATGAATAGCCAGCATAAAATGAACACATGATTAAGTCACAGACATTGACAATAAAAAGAAAATCGTAATTTGCTCTAGACATGTCTAGATAGTTACAGCAGACCCCATTGAAAACAGGACTGTTTGGAGAGAATTTTAAAACTTTAACTTCTGACAGGTAAGTATTTAAAGGCAACGAATTTTGCATGTATATAAATCAGCAAGAGCAAATGCATGATCTCTATAAATATGAGTACATAGGTGGTGGGACTGTTTTACAGTCAGACCTTCAGAAGTATCAGTGGGGAAACAACTATATGCCAACAGGGAAAGTTTAATGACTTTACAAGCATACAGTATATTTCTACATCTGGAACTAGTATACAACCTGAATTAAGCCTGGGTTGGGTAGTTTAGTATTTCTGATGATGTTTTTCCTTCATGTTTAATCTGGATTTCCAACCTCCTCAAAGAAGYGTGATCAGACTCTGCAACTCTGGAGTTCCCAAAAGCCTTTCAGAAGCCATTTTAGAAGTCATTCACACTGCATAGCAAATCACAAAGAAGTGCAGAATATTCCATACCAACACCTCTAGACTCTCTTCCTTAACACCTGCGAAGTTCAGAGATGGAATTAGTTGTGCTTCAGCACTTAGAGAAACAGATCTAGATTCAGTGACAGGCAGAGTACTGATGTGACTTATTTGGAGACTGCTGTCTTTCTCTAAGTCAGAATGACAACCCACTTTCAATATTTGAAAATAAAATAAAGTTAATATAAAAAGAGGTAAAAACAAGTAAGCAAAAGAATACAATACACACTACCATTATAAGTAAGTAATTATGTCTGCATGTCCCCAGATGAACAAAAGGGAAACCAGCATTTTAGTAATGAGGACCATTATTACTGAAAGTTTGTTAATACATAAAGAATATTCCTATATCCTGTGTTAGGAYTTAAATCAATTAGCATTATGGTAAGAGAGGCATGAGAATAAGAAAAAGAACAGACATGAAAGGGATTTGAGGAGGGGATCTAGATACCTCACCCTTCCAGGCTGTAAATGCTACATTTTTGCCGTTCATAACCCAAAAATTTTATAAAAGTCAATAGCTAGGAGCACTGCAAATCATACCAAAGATGTATCAACATGTTCTGGCAAAGTGTAAGACAAAGATAAAAGTGGAAATGTGATTAACAACTTCAGGGGCTGGTTCTAGCCCTCACCTGAACATGGCCAAAACAGCATGCCAGTGTTTAGTTTGTCTTAATTAATTAATAAATAATGGATTATAAGAGTATGATCTTCTCTCTGTCTTTCCATTTCCCTGATCACRCATTCACACATATCTCCATTTTCTCTCCGAATGATGCTGCTACACTTAGAGCAAAATCTTCCTATTCTACTGCTTCTGTCATTTAGAACATCATTCCTATATTTCTTTGTCTCATTAAGTCATAAAATCAACTGAAAATCTCCTTTTTCAGGCCAATTAGTTTGAGCTTTTTTCTCTATTGACCTACTAACACCTTATTTCCCTGTCTATGAGTGTTTATATSAAAACGTGTGGATGTCACCACCAAATTTTGCATAAGCTTAGTGCCTTTAAACTTAAAATACTGTTTTTTTGAAGAACWGAGTAAAAAATAGTGTATAAAAAGTGTATTGAATGTACCCTCAAAGTTATTAGCATGGCCCATAAAATTGTTTCCACTTCTTTATCATGCAAAGAAGCATTCTATGATATAAATTATGGTAAATTCGTAATCTGAGATCTGACAGATGCTACCTAAATGAGGCTGGATTTTGTGATCAGAATTATCGACTATTTGAGAATACCTTCAGTACATGGTTCTAAACTGACTCATTATCAGAATTTATACCTTGATTTTCAAAGTGTTACAGTCCCGCAGACTAACAGATATCTCAGTTATCTGTGCACTTATCTGTTTGGATAGGTAAATAACTTGCTAAATCATTTACATGCAGATTATTTTGCATCTATACTTCCATGCATTCCTATCTTGGTTGTCAAATTCTCTTAGCTATTGATGAACATGAATCATGTAATCWTTTGAGTTGGAAAGGACCATAAAGATCATCTGGTTCCAACACCCYTGTCATGGGCAGGGACAGTTTCCACTAGMCCAGGTTGCTCTGAGTCCCATCCAACCWGGCTTGAACACCTGCAGGGATGAGACATCCACAGCTTCTCTGGGCAACCTGTTTTGGTGCCTCACCACCCTCACAGTAAAGAATTTCTTACAAATATAAAATTTAAATATACCTTCTTCCAGCTTAAATCCATTTTTTCAATGTCCTGTTACTACACACCCTTGTCAAATGTCCCCCTCCAGCCTTCCTATAGGTCCCCTTTGGATACTGGAAGGCTACAATAACTCCCTGGATCCTTCTCTTCTCTGGCTGAACAATCCCAACCTTCTCAGCCTGTCTTCACACAGGAGATGTGCCCCCACCTTTCATGGCTCTCTTCTGGACTCGCTCCATCAGGTCAACATCCCTCTTACGTTTGATGTTGCAGAGCTGGATGCAGCAGTCCTGGTGGGATCTCACAGCAAGATAACAGAGGGGGAAATCACTGCCCTTGACCTGCTGGCCATGCTTCTTTTTCAGTAGCCCAGAATACAGCTGGATTTCTGAGATGCGCAGATTTCCAGGTCATGTTGAGCTTCTTGTCAACATATAATAAAGGTTATAGTTAATTAGGAAAATCTATTTGCCTCTCTTTCTCTAAATTTTTTCTTGCAGGGAACCTTCCATTTGTTTTTGTAGCTTGGGCACTAGACTGTGGATTTTCTGATTATGGTACTGAATGTCGTGCTTCTTTCTTTTTTTAAGAGTAGGGAAAAGAATAAAAAATTCTTTCAATCTTCCCTCACAACAGTTCCCAGGGTTTGGAGTTAATGGGTCACTGGTGCTGTTTACAGTTTTGAACAGTTCACTGATGTGAAGAAATATATTTTTTTCTTTCAGACATGGAAAAAGTAGCTGAATAGAAAAGTTCTTGTTCACTGACACTTAACCATACTGTCTTCTACCAGTCATGCAATAAATACATTTAATATTTTTTTCAAAAGGAGTCCACGGAATAATACTACTAGACAAATCAACATTTAATGCTGGTTTCCCTTCCATTCTAAGATCTGTCAGTGGATTGCTACTTAGCCCTGTAGATGTAGTTCTTTTACCCAATGTACACTGAGCTTTAYTGAGGCATTTAGAGTTTTGATAACACAATTTGCTGAAATGTTTATGCAACATGTTGTGCTTTGATTTTATAAAATATATAAGAACATATTGTACTTAATGGTAGGGCAAGCAGCAGAATGTTAGGAAAGCTGTTTTGAATAYTACTTTGCCAAATGTTAAAACTTTCATTTTCACCTCTTTTTGTTCTTTTTTTTTTCTTTTTAATTTGTAATGAAACATAGCTATTAAAAAATGGAATAGCCAAATTATATATTTATGTCTGTGAGAGCCATRTATCAGTGAAATGGCCCTTTAGTGATGTGCTACGCATTAGTCTAAGAGAGCATTATTTCTAATAGAAAAGAGATATCAGAAAAGTAAAATCACTGAATATTGTTACATKCTTACATAATGCCTCAATCCTGACAATTTCCAGCTTGTGATTTTCTTGATGTCTGATGAATTGAATACAAATTACTCAAATATGTAAAATTATTCAGAGGTTATTTCTTTTGCTCAGCAGCAGAATSTCAATCATTAAACACTGTTAAAATTATACTCAAAAAGTCTTGTTTGATGTTCTCTCTTTTGTAGGAAGTCTATTCAGTTTAAGGGGTGATAACTGATACTAATTTCTGAAGCTGACTTTGTAAATTGGTCAATAATGAGCAATCTGTTACAGTAGTCAAATTTTAAAAGAATATAATTATTACAGTATTGTTTTAAAATAACAAAAATCCACAAGTTAATGCTGTGGTGGTGCATCCCAGCCCCCCTTTCCAGAAACACTCTCTGCTCCCAGAAACTGCTAAAAAGCCCTTGTTTTCCTTATTAACAGCCRTGGATAATATTGTTCTTACCTGAATGGAATAACATTCCTGTTGTCACAATGTACCAACCCAAACTGTGCTCACCCTTTTTTGAACCTACAAACAGTGGTCCAAAACGAGACCCTTTGAGCTCTCCTGGACTGCAGCAGGCTGCATCCAGCAACCTCCTTCTGAGGGGAACACCTCTCAGAGCCAGCAGACCCTCAGGTTTGCTATACCTGGAGGTATGAAGCATTAGCCAATACCTCACTCCTTGCAGCCTGACCCTTCACCCWGCAGGAGATGCAAAAACAYCCAAAGTGAATGTCCACTGACACAATTCTSAGAGGAATTTTTCACAGGTATCTTGCTTACACTGAGTCTTTCTGTCTGGGTCCATAAATAAGTGGATATGCTATAGCAAATCTAGGAGGAACGCTGGCTTCTTAAATGTTTAAATATCTTGGATATTGAAGTAAGTTAGGCCTGTAAGTAAGCTTGTGACTTATGACTGTAAATGCTGCTAAATGTTGTTCTTTTGCTAAGAGGTTAAGTTCAATATAAGTTAAAAGCTAAGTGTTGCTAAGTGTTGCTAAGTGTTGTTCTTTTGCTAAATTGCTAAGTATAACTTTGAAGTTAGGCTAAATGCTGTTGAGTGTTATTCCTCTGTTAGATAGCAAAAGTTAAGTTATAAATTAAGGTATAAATTAAATTTTATATAAATTAAGAATTGTTAATTTGTTAGGTTAAAGTGCTGTTGGGTGCTGTTAAACTTTTAGACCTTATTCTTTYTTATCCTTGCTCTCCTATCCTTTGTCGCAGGCACCTAAATACATACCCCTACAGCTCCCTAGATAGTTCTTAGTTAATTTCTGTTTTGATTGTTTAAGTTTTGTTTAGTTTCTTTCTTGCTTGTTTTCCCTTCCTGTTTCCTACCTGTCCTGTTAGTAGTACAGTGAATCTGGCCAATGAACCTTGTTGTGTAGTTGTTTAATATTAAACCTGGCTTTTGTTGATACCCTTGAGGATGACGTTTGAAGCAATCTCAAACACTTGTTTGCAACACATGCTGACTTGTGTTTGATCTAATATGAGCATCAAAATACCATGTAAATAAGAAAAAGGAAGCCGACACTGGTTTTCCCAAGAAAAAGAGCATGTTTGGTTTACTTCTGTAACCCAACTGAAACAACAGTAAGAAAATAGTTCAAGACAGTTTTTTTTTTTATTTTCTCTGCAAGATAATGGGGTAAGGAACCATCATAAAAAAGTCAAAGACATCTGAAGGCAAATTTAGAACAGAAATGTGTGTCTAAGTCCTAGTTTTAGTAATAATCAGGCTTGATCCCACTGTTTTGATCAGGATTTATTTCCAATCYCCTCTGTCATTTGGTTCACAATGTAAACACTAACTAAGGTTATGAGGTAATTTATAAATTATAAAATATTATTATTTTCTTATTGACACTTGAAGATCTAATGGTAAGAAAGGCTGTACTAATCTATTTGCTTTAGGGATAACTCACTTCCAAATTTCTGAACACAGAAAATATTTGAGCACAACTACAACTAAGGAAAAGAATGAAGTTTAGACAAAATTTTCAAAATTAAAATTATCAGAAAACCAATCACATTTAAAAGTTGATTTTTAATTATTTTTTTTCAGTAATATTATATTTCCCAARTAGATTTTTTTGCTTAAGATGAATGCAGTTTGCTTATGGTTTTATTTATTAGTATATTTGTGTCAATTAATTTTTTATAAGACAGTCAGCGAGTCAGTCATCAGCTTCATTTTGAGATTACACTACAGTTCTCCACTTTCTGGCATTGATGTTCAACCATCTTGAATTTCAACATAAAAGAATTCTCCCTGACATGCAAGATAAATTGAAAGTGACTATTTTAGTATATTTATGCAGCAGGTGTTTCTATTTAATATCAGTACTCATACAGCCTTTTGAATAGAGAACAACTCTAATGGTCTTCTGTAGCATCTGCAAATGAATATTTCAAGTAATTGTTGCATTGTTTAGAAGTTAATCATCAGATAATATTAGTGATCATATGGAATAACATCTGTTAACATCAATCACTGTAATTTGAAAAGCTCATGAAGAATTGGAAATCCTTCAAGACAAAGTGGTTCTTGATAATTTTTCTAATCAACAAAATTAAAAAAAAAATTAGTAGCCCATTGGGTTTTTTTAATCTAATTAATATATATGTCTGAAATATATATATATATGACTAGCATGCAAATCATACATAGAAGTTTAACTGATGTGGAATCCTGCAGATGCCAATAGAGAATCTTATTGTTCAAAAGGTACAAGAAGGATTTTGATGCATATTAGAGTGCCTCTTAAGCTCTGTGTCTCAGAGTGAACACAAAGGTGCCTGGTTATYTGCCATGCAGACACTCTAGGCTACAGACTTTGCATCACTGATTAATACCAGACTGTAGTGGATCCTACTTGAACATTTTATGTGTTACTCTTAGTCAAACATCTGATCAGTGGGAGCAGATTTCATACAACAAGCGATAAGATCTGCATGAGAGAACRTAGGAATTCTACACATGTGTAAGAGAGAACATTCCCATTAAGTTTTTTGGCCAATGACATCTAAGTAAAAAAGTTTAATATGGATTCAGGAACCCTTCTGCCTGCAAGAGAAGATAATCTTCACAAACAGGCCAAAGTATCTGGGGTGTCTTGTTGAAAAAAAAACATCTGCAACAAAGGCATGCCTACCTTGACCGCCGGCAGTGGTCTTTGTAGAGAGTGGTTCAAATCTCTGTTTATGTTAAAAAAAAAAAAAATTTATGGGGCATCACAAGGTTTCCAAAGCAAACAGGGAGCAAAATCATTGCATTTACCACAAACACTCTGTTCTGCTGTTGCCTTCAGCTCTCAATAATGCCCAAATGCATAGGGCAAGATGTGCACAGCCAACCAGTGCTAGGTAGAGTTCAGAGGAAATATCAGATTGAGAGATTAAAACTATATGTGCAGTTTAATTTGGCCTAACACCTTTGGTTCCTCTGAAAAATGTTATGCAAATCTTGAAAAAGAGTGAGCAGTTTGGATTTGTGTCATATCTCATCCAAAAATAGCATGTTTGTAGGACCATGCTTCCTGAAACCATAAGGGAAAATATACAGCCTATTATCTTAGAAGGTAACAGAGGTATCTAGCTGCAGCATGACTTAAATGGTGCTACTCCAAGTTTATGCATATGTGAGAGATAAAAATTAGGTCTTGGGTTTCCTTGCTTTCCTCCTTGTAAGGGGCAAGAATCTCATTAATCCTAGSTCATTTGTTAGATATTTCCAAGGCAAAGTAAAAGTTGTGTCAAGTGTGGCAATTCACATGTGGTCTGAACTCAGAGACCTTAAGATTATTTCATTTACAAGGATATCAAGTTTACTGTAACTTGAATCATGATCATACGGGGTAGACATATTCTGAATCTCATTGATATTGTCTTAAGTACTTACAGGATTTTGGTTTTGTTTTGTTTTGTTGGAGGTTGTTTTGGTAATGCTATTTTTAATGAAATTAACCAAAAGTTAAATGTGTGGAAATAAAGGACCATCTGTTTACTCTGCACTTGGCCAATAAGGCATCTCTTTTTTTGTTCTCCACTAGCTATAAGAAGTCATATTACAATAATTTAAATAAGAGCACAATAATTCTGTTCATTTATTCTTTGTTCTTCAGTGGTTGGGTATTTTTATCTGGAAACCATAAAATATATTAATTTTRTACAGATTTTAGGGGATGAAAATGTATTTCATTTGAATGAGAAAATGATCTCAGGCACTGGAAAGACACAATCTCAGAAAAACAGCTCTTTCCATGAGTGAAATGGGTTTACTCATTTCTGTGTGTCCTACATAAGAGTATGAAGAAGTGAATGTGACAAATGACAAATGACAAAACCATGAGAATTCTTGGGGACTGTTAGTCTCCTTCAGTCTTCTCGCAGGATTCCCATTTTTAGCACCAACTTTTCACCTACTTCAGTTGTGGTACYAAACAACTTTGTTAAGGTTTCTCATGTCTATTCTGTCATGCAATATTTCTAACTCATAATAGAGGGTGGACTAACCAATGCACTGCAATAGTAATGAGGGTTTCATTATTCCTCTTCTTATTTAARCATATTTGAATGCATTTCAAACTTTGAATATGGTGTTAAAATTTAMATTCCCACTCTATTAGCTCTAGATACTTTTTCCTTGCCTTCCTCTAAAAGTTTCTGTTCCAAAAAAAAGTAAAACCCAGTGTTCACACTTCAGTTATTAGACATTCAGCTGGGGAGGGAGGAGTAAAAAACTAATTAGAAAATCTTATTTGTTTCATTCCTTTGTTGGAACAAATTAAAACACAATTTTGGTTTTGTTCATTTTATACACAGCTGTTGGAAATTGTGCAACATTATAATAATTAGAACACAATTTYCCCAAACCTGCTGTTATTGCAACAATTCATTAAAAAGTCCAGGTGTAAAATATGAGGGATTTGATTGCTCAAGGGACTGGTAAGGGCATATGGAGTTTTTCTGCACTAAGTTGTCAGTGTGAATCCAATGTAGGCTGATAGTTAGAAGCTTTTGAGTTACTCTCTAGTGACTCCTCTGTAGCTCAGGAAATATGCCTAGGTACTTGCACTCTCATTCCCAAATTTATAACTCACAACATTTCTGAACATTATCCTGCTATTTACAGATAATGGGATGAGCAGTAAAAACAGAAATGAAGACTGATTTCTTTTCAGTGATCCAGTTTTGAGATATACTGGGAAGCATGTAGAGATGATGCTCTAACTTATTCTTTCAGTAGCAGAATGTGAAAGGGATTATTTTCTAATGCTTCTATTCTACCATCTTCATCATTGCTTTTCAGTAAGAAACTATATTACACATCACCATTATTCTTGCTGTCACTCCACTTTAAGGCAGTAAAAAAAATATTTCAAGGCACAAAACCTTACATAAAGAAAGGCCCAGTTTCTGCTTGTCAAGACTTTTATATTTCCTTCACCTTTGTAAGGTAAATTTCCTTTTTCAAAAGAGTAGGCTAAGTCATGTTAGTGAATTACCCCATTTTCCAATGGCCTGAGAGAATCTGGTCTTTAGTTCATATAAGTGAAGGTTGATGAAGCCATGATATATAAGTGAAAGAATTCTGGGGGCAATGCCTACATAAATGATGAATGGCAGGCAAGACCAATTATAAACTCATTTTGTTTYATGAAAAATATTTACACCTCTCTGGAGAATTCTTGAAAGGGTTTTTTACATCTAGTCTGCAGGTCTCTTTTCAAATTTTCCTRACTTACCAAACAAATGCTGTGGTTAGAAGTTTGCTGCCATCTGATTGGGACTGGGCCATCCTTGCTGCTTTGATGTAACATGAGTTTCTGTGTAGCAGGTGGTCTTTCCTGCTGTTTATAGTGYAGCCTAGGGAGGTCTGTCAGATGTAACAGATCTTCTTTATCTGCRTGGAATTTGGTTAAATCGCAATGGAGCAGATGGAAAAATGCTCACATACCACCACAGTCCCACCTCTCGGTAGCAGCCTGGAAAATTCCACAAACACTCCTGACTCCCCAAAAGACAGAGAAAAAAGCCCARTGGRTGGGTTTCTGARCTGCAGGAGGATACTCACTTTGTTTATACACAAACATAAACCTGGGCACTGAGAGAAGAGAACAAAGCCAACAAACAACTTGAATTACCGCAGCTGTTCTCTGTATATATTTTGCAGTTATATTCTAGATTTCCACAGAAAAAAATGTTGGGAAACTAAAAATTTTCCCTAATATCCTGTGCTACTTCAAAATTCATTATTTTCTCCTCCCTTGTTTTCTTCCTTTTTTTCCTATCTCTCATTCTTTTTCCTTCTTGYACTCTTATCCTCTTTACTTGAAATTTTATACACGTTTCTAATTAATTTTATAAGAAAATTATTTAGTGAAACCAAATATTGCAAAGATTGTTGCCTRAAAGTTTTCTAACTTCAATGAGCAGGTAGATAAACCATTGCAAAAGTCTTCCATGTACAAGGTTTTAAAGATCTGGTTTGTGGTTTAAAAGATGACAAAAATTACAAATGTCTAGCAAATATTTACCTATTACTCACTAAAAATACGAAGAAAAACTCATTTAAGGCGAAAAGTCCTAACAAAGTGAACTACTTCAGAACAAACATTCTTGATGCTGATGGTTAAAATTTTCAAAGAAAACATTTTCTTTTCCCATAACAAAACAGTGGATTATTTAAACTGATAACATTCCTAGTATACTACAACTAAATTTCTTTTAAATTCCTGCCTTTTCTATAGGTGATAAACAGGGAAGTTATTTCTTAAATATGGCATAGACACTGTTTTGAACTTACCCTGACTGAATGCCAGATGCTCACCAAAGCTGCTCTAACAATCTTCTCCTCAGCTGCACAGAGGAGAGAAAATATAAGGAAACACTCATGGGTAGAGATAAGGGTGGAAAGAGATTGCTCACCAATTACCATCACAGGGAAAACACTCTACTTAGGGAAATAAGTTTAATGTATTAAAAATTTAATCAGGGTAGGGTAATGAGAATTACAAACTAAATCTTARAACATCTTCCTCCCACACTTCCCTTTTTCTTGGGCTCAGCTTMACTCCTGATTTCCTCTATTTCTTCTCCTGCCAGCATCAGAGATGGATGTGGAATAGGTTTGTGGCTAGTTCATCACATATTATTTCTTCCACTCGTTTGACTTTTCATCCTGCTCTAGTGTGGGTCACTTCCTGGGGGTGCAGTCCTTCAGAGACAGGCTGCCCAACATGGGTCCTYCATGGGGTTACAGGTCCTGYCAGAAAATCTGCTCCAGTGCAGATGTGACACAGGGTGACAAAGGGGGCAGCTTTTTCACCATGGTCTTCACCCTGGGCTACAGGAGAATCTCTGCTCTGACACCTGGCAGCCCTCCCYGTCTGCCTTCACTGATTTTGATGTCAGCAAAGTTTCTCTCATATTCTCACTCCTTTCTCCCACTGCAATTGCTGCTGTGCATTTTTCCTCCCTCATCTAGACATGTCATCCCACTGCTGCTGATGGGCTCAGCCTTGGCCCAGGGGTGGATCTATTTTGCAGCCAACTGGCATCAGCCCTGTCACAGATGTGGGGAGCTCCTGACAGCTTCTCACTGAAGCCACCCTTGTAGACCTCTGGCTAGCAAAACCTTGCCACACAAAGCCATATAGACACAAAGTGCATTTAACAAAGAAACTGATTTCTTTTCATTTTTTCCAGGTTTTTTTTCAACTCCCATTTGCTTATAAAATGACAAGGAAAGTTCTCAGGAAAGTGACCTCTTAGATAAATGTCCATTTATCAGTAGTATAATATATAACAGTAGTATATTCATCAGACAAAATTCAGGAGAATATATCTCTCAAATGTATGATAACTGTGGATGGGAAAGATGATCAGTACTACAGGAATTTAACTAGCAATTGCCCAGATTCTGTTTATTTTAATTTTACTTATGGAAAGGGTAAATGACAATTCCTTGTATCAGAGCAGAGGTGCAAATACACAGTGTGCARCATGAAGTGCTCAGATGCTTTGATACTGAGTAGCTTGTAAAGGGATTTGTGCACTAATATTTGACTGAGTGTTACAATAACCTTTAAGTTTATACCTCTGTGAAGTAATTCCACCCAATTGCTTCACTMGATAAAGTCACATGTTTTGCAAGCTGGTCAGACTATTTGTAAAAGCATAGGCCARAATTAAATAATAAGGGAGACTTATTTATCATAATAGATAAACCAATTATGTTTATGTGCATGATGTGTTGTGTAATACTGGATGGAGATTATATTGCATATCATTAAGTTTCACCATGTAAGGGAGAGTTCTGCAATTGTTAACTGATTCTTGTATCTACTTCTTTCCGACAATTTTTTTTTTAAAAGGGAAGATTTTATTTATTTTATTTATTCAATTGCCAGGAGACTAGATTTTGTTGCAGGAATATGCAGAATTGGCACAACGACATCCTGATACATTGTTTAAGTCTCATCATAGTAGGGATAATAACATTATGGAGAGAGAAATTTAGCTTCTGTGCAAAGTTAAAGCAGCAATTAATTCTATTTATCATATGTGCAGAAAACTTTTCAGTGGATATAGGCATTCTAGAACTGAAGYTTCTCATTTTCTAGCACCACTGGAAAACAAAATCCTTTGTCAGCTACTTGYGATGTAAAGTCCTTACTAGAAAGTAAACCCTTCCCTGCAGGCATTTTCTCCCTCTGAACTGTTTTCCATTAATTAAAGGTRGCACAGAAAAAGCTCACGTTGTCTGAGTAAAGATAAAAAAAGCAACAAACAARTAGAGTGAGTGTGAAAGAAATGTAAAATGGAAGTGTCTTTGCAATTTCCATTTAGTCTTTGGAAAGTTACTTTTGTTTCCTTTYTACACTGCATGCTTCTGCCAAGAAGAAAAGAAATGAATAAAGGGGTGTCCCATCAAGCACCCTGTGTGTAAGTATGCTTTAAATTTCAGAGTTAATGCCAGTACAAACACATACTTCAAAGAAAAGGAAAATTAATCAGCACTTTTGCACTAACAATTATAATTCTTCATTTCCAACCAAAAAACCACAACTGCTAAGTGCTGATGCAGGTTTATATTTSAATTGATTTCCAATGTAATGTTTTCTGACATATTTGAGACTAATACTAGTTTTGGCAGGTAAATAATAACAGCTCTCAAAGGCAGTTAATATTTTAATTTAAGACCACCAGGCTGTGTTGTCCTGCATTGCAATAATTGTGTTTCTTCCCCTGTAGACCCCATGTATGCAATTATCCCCKGTGTATGCCCAATATATTATCAGATTTTTGTTGCAATTTGAAGAAAAGCCTGTTAATAGAGCATATGGGTCACTGTGAAAATCTGGTGATACTACTTAATTGATTTGGCCCTGAGTCAGGCAAATTGTAAGAATGTTTTTAGTTTTTAACTGTTCTTAAGTCCTTCTAATTTCTGGTAGTCACATATTCATGTTTAGATTGTTGTTTTGAATGAGGGTTCTCCCCTATAGCAAATCACTCCATTCCATCTTTATTTAGGTTGTGATTATTTTGCCAACACATTCTGAGATATAATTCCTGTTTCTAAAGTTGTTTGAAGTCTTGAAATTTTTAAAATACAATTTTAATATGGAATTAAAAAGATAAATGTTAATTTTACAGAGAAAAYAGCCTGTATGTTCATGTTGCAAAAGTGAATTTTTTTGGTTTGGATAAGCACTTGCATTGCACTGGGAAGGAACACATYCTGTTAGAAATTCTCAAAATTAAACACCATGCACTTGAACCTAACCTGTTCTACTACACTGAAAACTCTGCTTCTTTTTAAGTGATTAGTTTAACATTATCTACCTTTGTGCACCAAAAATCAACATTTTTTACCTTCTATTTTTTAGATCTCCTGMAGAGCCAAAATAGATTGAGAATTGAGACACTTTCTGAGCAAGATAGACAGAAATAATTTTAAAAGAATAAACATACGCATTTATATTTTATGTATACTATTCTGTTGAATATAACTTCTTAAACATATTCCACCTCTGAACCTTGTTTTGAAAGTCAGTCTTGAAAAAAATAAAAAAGTCAATTAGAGTAGCAGCTACAGCTGAAGTAAACAGTCATTAGGGATGTAATGCCACTCTTGGTTCATCCAGCTTGAAAATACTGTTGTGTCTGCACTTCAGCATTTCAGTCTGATGTCTAATGACTTTTGTTCCCAGTTTCAGGGCTTCTAAAATATTGCTGAAAGCTGAAATCTTTCCTTTGTTTGAACTGCTAATTAGTTTTGTGTACATGGGATTTATGAAGTACTGGGTGTTTAAATCATATCTCAGATTAAATCTGCCTAGAAATACTCTGTATTACCAAATAGATAAATAAAAGCAACATCCTCAAATTCAAAGTTTACAAATTACATTCATGCATATCTTACAGATAAAATGAATCTGCAAATCTTTTACCAAACACTTGCTGATTACCCCAGTCCTCTTTTTTTAATTGTATTTTTCTTGATTAAGTCCTTTATCCAACCATGAATGGAGTCACAGTTCTCACCAAGAAATAATGAAAACAACATGCAATGCCAGGGTTCCCCACATCCCTGCCTGTTTTGCTGACAGAGAAAGGCTTGTACAAATCTCACACATATTCTGTCACCTGATATCTGAGTTCATTGTCTAAACAAAGGAGAAAAATTATCTACTTAACAATAAAGCTTGTATTTTCATCTTCTTTAGATTTTCTAGACACCATCTTATTAATAATCCAGTCTTTCAGGAAAAGCAAAGTCTATGCAAAGAAATTTTTATTGGTTCTGTGTTATGTTACAGTATTTTTATTAGACAGTGACATTCCTAAGACAGCACCTGCTGCGTGGATTTGGGCTGTTAGCCAGAAAAGAAATAAAAAAGAAATGTGTGGTTTAAATCCAAGTGGCAATGGGCTTGCACTACTGTAACAAATACCCACACGCCTGAACAGTTGGAAAGTTAAAGTGAATCACTATTGTAAGCATTGGGGATAAATATATGTATAAGTGGCAATGTTATCATCATAACTTTCAGAGCAACAAAGATATAAAATGTCTCTTCTGCATCTGTTCTCCTTTCCCCYGTGAATATAACTACTGAATCATATTTTCTACCCAATATGCATGGAAAGGGTGAACTTCTCCTTCCCTTCGTCTGAGGATTTGTTAGCACACTCTGGCCCATTCTACTGCCAAAGCAACAGAATCTATAATGAGAAAAAAAAAATCAAATTCAATTTCTCCTTGTAAATCTGGAAAAGGTCTAGATTTAATATTATATGTTGAATGCAGCTGGAGTCAGAATTATGTCTAGAAATATTTGTGGGCTTCCAGGGCTGCTCAAACTGTTCCCCATGTGTAAAAATTCACTTTCCAAAGCCAAAGGAGATCACAAACCCAAAGCAAATATAGTTCTCAGACATAATACTAAAGATAATTTCTCATTTTTGAGTTCTACATTTGATATTCTGGAAGTGAGATCTGGATATATGATCAAACCTAAAAAGAAAGCAATAGAAAAAAAAAAAAAAAAAAAAAAAAAAAAAAGCTGAAGAAAACAATAGACACTAAACTAGAGGACTGTAAGCTTTTCTTCTTTTTTCTGCATCATTTCTGGATGTAGAATTTTCTTTTTGAATGCATATTTTATGTTAATACACCCCCAACCCCCTGTAATACTGGACAGATATTGTAGAATTCCTTTTCATTGATCACAGACAGRTTGTTTCAGAAAGCACATAAGACTGATCTGGTCCCTCATGCAGAGAGAACTGCTTTAGRAACTAATATCTAACAGTAAGATTGTCATTAAAAAAGACTGTAAGAAATGTTCTGTCATTTTCTGGCATTTATTACTTTCTCAAAAGAGCAATATTTTGGCCTTTCAGACATCTGTCTAAGTTCATGGGTGTTGATTTTATGGGATTAGTCCAAACTAGCATAACTTGTTCTGAAGCAAATACAAGTAGTTCCTCAGACTTTTAATGGGAAATGGGTAAGAGGCAGATCACATATTCTCTGTATTATASTCATACTCCTGTGACAGATAAAAGAGAAAAGCAAAAATTTCATAGTTTGAGTAATAGTACTTATTGGAAGCCTGTTATTATTGATGCAATTAGTTTACAGCTGTCCCAGTTGTTTGGTCCTGTGCCTGGGTGAGGGCAATCCCACACACAAATACAGGCTGGGAGGAGAATGGTTCAAAATTAGCCCTGGGAAGAAAGACATGGGGTATTTGTGGATAAAAAACTCAACATGACTCAGCAAYGTGGGTTTGAGCTCAGAAAGTCAACCACATCCTGGGCTGTATCCAAAGCAGTGTGGCCAGCAGGTTGAGGGATTAATTCTGCCCTTCTACTCTGCTCTGSTGAGACCCTGCCTGAAGTGCTGCAAGCAGCTCTGGGGCCTCCAACACAAGAAAGATGGAGACCTGTTGGAGTGAGTCCAGAGGAGAGCCAGTGACTTGATCACAGGACTAAAACACCTCTCCTATTAACACAGGATGAAGGAATTGGAGTGGTTGGGGGCTTTTTTGTTGGTTTCTTTTATTTTCTTTTTTTTTTTTTTTCATTTTCTTATTTTCCCAGAGAGATTGAGGACTTTCTCTTTCCAGTGGTGTTTAAGATGAGGTTGGATGGGGCTCTGAGCAACCTGGTCTACTGGTCTGGTGACAGGTGTCTCTTCTCATGGCCGGGAGACTGGAAACAGACGATCTTTGAGGTCCATTCCAATCCTAAGCATTTTATGATTTTATGTTCCTATAATTTCCAATTATTCAAGAAAATTTCTCCACTGAGAACTCCAAACAAATTGGAACTTGCTGAGAGGTCCTTTGATATGTTCAGAAGGTATAGTTAAATCTTCCTTCATAAGAAGTGGTGTGAGGCTGGAGGTAGAACGAAKGTATAAATTTTTATAATGATGATTAGAAAAATATTATATAATTTGATGTAATTAAATTTCAGCCAAATGTGTCACCAGTGGAAAAACCCATTTGGCTGGAACTCGGTTGCAAACTGTGGTTCCTGTGGTAATTCACATACAGGAAGTGCTAATGAAGGGTTTTCTGATGTTTTCCCTTTTGAGTCCTGCTGGTGGGAAGGTATAATAATGTAAGATCAAAAGAGAGTTTTCAGTAACTTACAACTGGACTTGATTTTTCTGTTGGTAACCTTTCTTTATAGAGAGCTCTGCATCTCTCTCACTTAATAAAAGTCTTCAGACACTGATTTGCTTCCATTGTTCCACCTTTTTGTGTATTTTGAAAATAAGTGGCAATACTATTGTCCATACATTTGGTATATTATTTAAACTGCTTGGCATTAGTCTAAAATGTTTTTTTCTGAAAATATGAGGGGGGGTCTTAATTTCCAAAATTTCTCCCTAAAAAGAAATGACTGGATGACCTTGATTCAGTGTTGTTGATTCAGCCAGTAAAGAAAATCAACTAAGATGTCATTTATGCTCACAAACTCCTTGTCTGCATAATACAGTGAATATTAATATTGCTTCATTACCAGGTAAATAGAACATATTTCTATTTTTAAATGTCAATAACACACAAAATACCTTCTCTAGGCAATCTCTTTCAACTTATATCTGTTTGTGGATGTCTGTAGGTCACAGATKCCTTTTAGGAGAATCATTCTTGAAATATTTCAAGCTTTTGGAGAGGAGACATCGATATCTTTTTTTCTTTTTTTTTTTCTTGAAATTCTTTATGTTTTGTAGAAAAGACTGTCTCTTTGGTCTGTACAGCCCAACAAAGCAAAGACTTTTGTTCATGATAGGACCTTTTAGATTTTCTTAACCATATTAATTGAGTAATTATGACCATCCTGATWGATAGCTTGTACTTTATTTCACTGCAGTCTTTTTACAGAAGGTACCCATGCAAAGAACTTCTGCTGGGCATGTTGAAGAACACAGATGGGCATGTTACCAATCATGATGAACAAACATAAACCAGTCAGAAGATGTTTTACTTCCCTGAACCTTGGGCTTTCATTTGTGTCTAGGTACAACACACATAAATCACTTCTGTGTGTGTACGAGGGTAGACTTCCCAAGGATCAAGATTAAAGAACAGGACCCACCCAGGTTTTCCAGCAAAGCTCTGATAAAGGCTTTCCAATTAGACTCTCTTGGAAGATTTCAGATAGCTTTCAGTAAAGTCTTGTGAATGATGCAGCGTGTCAGTACCTGGCATGTCTTGGGCTTGCTTGAACTTTCTGAATCTCAGTCTATCCTGTCAGAAGAGTTAGTGATGTCCTATTTAGTGTAGGAATATTCGGTTGCTTGTGGCTTTGTCTACCTCTGTGGGCACAGAAAAATTAGAAACTTCCTAAAATATTAAGTGTCACGCTTGCTTTAAATATGGTCCTTGAATATTGTCCAATMATAGACAGTGAACTCAATGGTTCTTCGCCATCAATGCAAGTGGAGGCTACTTTAAGAATGTGGGAGAGAAGAGAAATGCTCAGAAGAACAAGAAAGCTATGACAAGAAAACAGTTCTTATTTAATTTTAGCAAATTACATCCAAACTCTGATTCCTTCGAGATAAACCCTTAAAGTTTTGAGTTGCTTTGTTTTGGGGGTTAGGGTTTTTTTTGTTGGTTGATTGTTGGTTTGGTTTTTTTTCCTTTCTAGATGAAGTATTATTATTATCATATTTCCTTATAATATTACATAATATTAGTATTTGACACTGGTAGYTTAAATACATTTGTGAAAAATATTGAAAAAATGTTGCATAACTAATTCCAAAATTTAAAATGCTGAAAGAAAGTTCTGCTGTACCATTGCTGTGCTGGCCTTTACTTTTGAAGTGGTCCTGTTTGGATCAATTCTCTTGTTAACAGTAACACATCATTCAGTGTTGCTTGATGTATTTTTCCTGTCAGCTGTAGGGTGATTGGAACTAAGTAAATAATCTCTAAAGATCCTTTCCAACCCAAAACATCCCACACCAATGTTCAATGATTCACACAGTTTTCTTTTTGCTGCTGCTTCCCTCCTAGGCTGAGATTTTAGTTTTGGCCCCTTTACAGACAGGTATTTACATTGTTACCATCACCTGAAGACCTTACCTTCAGCCACCTTTTTTACCTCAATTTCAAATAAGAAACAATGTGTTCACTACTTTGGCAAAAGAGACTCTCACTGTATGTGCTGTGTTTCTTTAAAAGCCAATCCATTCACTCCAAACACATATTTTTTCCTGTTTGACGCATTCCCAGTCTTTATGCTGTTTACTGCTGTATATTGTTATCCTCAAAAACAATGCATATTTATATGCAGATTGGAAGAAGATGAATGCTTAGGAATGCTACATTCATCAACTCTTTGCATTTTGAGGGCTGTCTTTTGTTCTGCTCTTTAGAACAAATTCTGCACGCAATGTTAATTCATAGATCTCAGGGTACAGCTAGGATGGGTAAATTGTCATGAAAAGGTTGAAAAGTGGTGCAGGAGGTCCTTGAAACAAGGGCTGCTATGACTCCYGGGGAGAACAGGCTTTCAGGACAGAACATGAAGTCTTGTTATAAGTGTAAGCTCACAGTTGCTCTCAAACATCTCTGGAGAAACTATAAAAGCATGAAATTCAGACAACACACAGGATTGGTAAAAGTTAATTTCCCAGAGGAGATCTGGGTCAAAAAAAAAAAAAAAAAAAGTCCCAGGAGAAGTGCAAGGAAATCTTGTCAGTATAACAATAAGGAGTTTCCATCAATGTATAAGCTCTTATGAATTTGTTCTTCTGCAGTGGTGTTCAAAATCAACTCTGTCTCATGCCAGATCTTGAGTGCTCTGAAATTCTGAGATTTTGAAGCATTTTTGAAGGTAAGATTCTRTTCAGTTCTTCAAGGAATGTAACTTTAAAATAGAAATTGCATAGATGGGTGGCTTTAGGTGTGGGCAGGGAGTGGAGAACTGTTTTCTTGTGAAGGGAACAGGAATTCTATTGTCTTCATGAAGCACAAACTGTCACACAGAATTTTTAGAAATTAAATAACTGTGAACAAGTATCACACATACATTCTTGTTCTATTTCTTATCTCTTGTCCCCCTACAGTACAGTTTTTTTCTTCTAAAAAAATTTTAAAACTAAAGATTTAAAAGAGAGCATTTTTTTTCTTAYATAGTGTTTTTCTTAAATAAATGGTTATCTTTTTAATTTTAAAAATTGTTTAGGATGAACTGTTGGATTTTGGTCCTAAAATTCATTTGTTCTGCTGTAGATCAGAAGTAGTTGAACTTATATTAATGGAAATRTCTCACTAGCAATGGAAAAATGCCACCTACGAAAGAAGCCTCTTATGTCACTCTCTTTCTCTGACTTCTCCCACAGTCCTGTTCTGCAAAGAGGAGCAGGAGGGAGCTGTGGAGAACATCTTCCAACAGCCATTATCCYTCCCTCTTCGTCTCCATTGATCTGTCACATGTCACATTTTCCATCCTTAAAGGCATATGGTGGGTATTAGAGAYGATTGCTGCAGCATGCTGATCCTGGCTCTGCGTATCCTTGTTTGACACACTAGATTGTTGAATGACATTTACTTTGACAAAAAAAGTTGCATGTGCCTTTCATTTTCTGCCTTTTTTTTTTTTTTAAACACATCAACCACTTTCCTAAATACAATAGAGAAACAGAGTTTCTCTTTGATTTGTAACAGATTTTCACACTATTCAAGAATAAGATTAATATTGTCTGTAAGATCAATGGAAAAAGCTGGGCAGGTGTCACCAAAACAACTGAATGGATTGYTTTTCTGTAAAGGGAATATGATTTTATCTGACCTCTGTAGTCTGATATATTTAATAAATCAATAATTGCTATTCAAATAYATCACCTGTGGTGTTGAATAAGATTTTGGGCACACTGACTTAGATTTCAGTGAAATATTTCTATGCAGAAGATAAGCACAGAGCGGGACAAAAATTAGGAGAAGCTGTACCACATGAATTGAGMACAGAGGAATGGAATATGTGCATATGGGAGGATTTAATGYTTCAGACAAATATCGGCTTTACTTCAGATTCAGCCTGTGATCTRTTRCTGGCTTGACACACACTCTAAATCAGAAAAGGGGGTAACAGCAGACATATGATATAAAAATSATGTATTTAAGATTCTGACATTGATTTCTGTTTGGTTTTGTTTGGTATTTATTTAATTGATCTCTCTCAATAAAGAGTAAAATATCTGATAAATTTCTGTAATTGAAAAAAAAAAACCCACAAGATAATTAGGGTCGAACAGCTGTAGTGCCTTGATATCTCTCTCTATATAGGTATAGGTATAAGTATAGGTATATATATATATATAGACACCTATACATATCAATATACCCATATATCTATATAGATATGGCGGTGTATCTACTTATAACTATACCTATACCTATACCAACCCTGAAATGGCTCTTCTACAATAATATTGGCTAATGGTAATCAGAATGAGGAAATTTATCTTGGGTTATAAAACTATATAACTATATAAAACAGAGAGGTCTGTCTCTCATGAATTATTGTAGAATATTTTTGCTCAATATATTCTGTAATGTTTTTATCAGTTCAGTTTTAATTTGCATAAACTATAGAGTTTTGATCCTTTTCTGTGGGTCGTTAGGAAACCTTTTGCACTGTTTTATCACTGGAAAACATTGATGTCCTTTACTTCAGTTTGTTTTCTCTCTTCTACCCTTTTTTTYCCACATTAAACAAATTTCTACAGGACTTTAGGACAGACAATAGCTCTCAAATTTCTTGGGATCCTTATAGCTCTAACCGTCATACTGCTGCATCATTCTTTTATTAAAAACCCCACAATCCCATTTATTATATGTTTCTTGCCAAGTTGCAAAAGAGCTTTGAAAAATGAATGTCAGTTTCCATTAAAAGCATTCATTACTTACAGTTCAWATTTCCTCAACTCAGTATTGAATCTTTGTCAAAGGAGAAAAGGGAAAAAAAAAAMCCYWRAMGGGGTTTCTACCCTTGCTCATACAAATACCATTATCTCACACAATAATTCCATYTATTTCAGTCATTTTGGATGCATATTACAGGTCAGGTACAGTCTTTGATTTTCATGCTTTATTTGAATGGTACTTATAGTTATCACCTAAAAATTACTTGAGAACATATGTGTACATATGGACAAACTTCAGTTTCACATCCAGTACAATGTGCCCTTTATTGCCTTCCTCAGTGTTTGTGAATTTTTGATGTTGCAGGTACGTTCAGGGACAGACCACCAATGCCTGTAGCTGTCAGTCATCTTTCTGGAGATCCTCCTACTCAGTAAAGAGAGTTCAAATGAAGCCGCCTACAACTAAGACAGTGAGTTTTGCAAGATTAATATTCCCACATAATGACAACGTATCTTAATTTGCACAAAACACTGTTGCCTACTTTTAAAAAGAAGAGTGGACATTTCTGATTTTTATTAAAATATTTCCTCACTCTGACACTTGCATAAGAATAGAGTTAGTCTTGTCTCAATTARAACTTTATAGACATTTTTATTTTCTTTTMTTTTCCCTAGAAGGGMATTTACCTCCTCCCTCTTCCTTGCCACATAACAAAGAAATCTCTGTACGTGAATGTTTAAGACAACATGCATTCCCAGGATGCAATTCTGTTGCGATAACTGCATTGATAATTAATGTCTTAATTAGAAAATCACTAAGTAAAAACAAAACTTGTGCAAATGGAATAAATAATTGAAATTAATTTTTCCTGGAGAAAAAGGAGTAAATTTTGAATTTCATAACCTTACTTTATCTGTGACACTAATTAGACCTTGCATTTTAGTAATTTTCCTTTAAAAAGCTTCTGAGATATCAAGCAGGTATATTTTTTTAATCTGTGAGCTTTTATATRGCAAACATAAACATAATAATTTGAGTCATGGGTATTGATTTCTATTTTCAGTCCTACTTTTCATATCACAGGAGCTGACTCCTAGAACCTTTGCAGAGCCTTATATTATTCAACTGTTACATTTCAAATAGGCAGTTTTGATGATGAAAGAGTTTTATATTTGGCCCATGCCAGACACATTCCAAGTAGTTGCTTTGCCCCAAATTTTTATTACATATGGCATAACCAAGGGTCTTATCTGATAGTTAGTTATGCAATTTATCATTGATGATTATTCAATAAGTTCATTGTTATCACTACATTA
>CADDXX010000808.1:73453-121957 GCA_902810485.1 Alauda arvensis
AAAGTAGTTTTCTATTGTGAAAATAGAATAGAAACCCTCCTTCCCCAAGGCACCAACACTACTTCAGGCACATGTGAACTAGCAGGCTGGATAGTAGTTGTGGCAGCACTGAGAAGAGTCAGGCTGTGAAATCTGTCTGAGAAAATGAACAAATATTAAGATGTTTAGTGAATGCTGATATCTGTGCTGCTGAGGTTATATTGATATCTACAGTGACTGCCATGCCGTATGCCACACAATCTGGMCTCATTTCTTGCTTTCTTCTGAGGGTTACATCCATGTTCCTTTTGGTCTCAGCCAAGAGCAACAATATTTTAATGCGTAAAGAGACTTCTCTTCAAGCTATTATCAACAAGGAATATAATTTACAATTTATGTTACATATTTAAATAGAAACTTACATTTGCCTTTACAGATGTGAATTTGCTGGATCTACAGAAAGAAGCTGTTTTTTTGAGGGTTTCTACTGTAACATTTATTTTCATTCTTACTTTACCAACATCTGAGAGCAACTTTTTGAAAGGCCTAATTACACAAAAAAGGAAACTTTAATAAAATCTCTCCTTATTTACAATATGTTGATAAGCTCTAACTGGGCTTGAAGGCAGTTAGTATCTGTTCAACTTTTTAAGTGGTATATAGYCCTAGCAGAGCAAGCCCATGGTTRTACATTTCAACTTTTATTTATATTKTTTTTTAATTTTAACCGAGCCYTATCTGCTTCAGAAACACTAACATTAGAAAAAACTGTAAATCGGATATCAAAAGAAATAGTAATCAGCATTTTTAAAATGTATGGATTTAAACCCAGGCTTTACAGGCTCACTCAAGATCCATGAGATTCAAGAATTCCAGCCTTTACCRTCTTGCTGAAGCACAGCAGTGGGAAATGGAAGACAGTGGAAGATGTTTCATCATTTGCCACCCAAGTCCACAAACCCACARAACTAGTGGCAATAAATCTTTTGTATCTCACAGGACTAAAATAGCTGTAATAATACATTAGGTTCTGCAAGAGTATCCTGGTTTGAGGAGTGAAACTTCCCCAGAGATGGAATGTCCTTATAATTATCAGGTACTTACAAATCACTCAGCATGAAGTTAAAATGAAGAACTGAAGTCTRGCTACTAGCCTATAATTAAATACAGTTAAATATATACAAATTAAGTAAAATAATACTAAAAATTTATTTTGCCCTTAGATTTTAGTCTAAAAGATCTCAGCTAAAGTTTATTGAAAATAAGAAACTGTTCTGAAATAAGGCAAAATGAAYGCAGGAATTACCACAGCAGCAGTCAGAAGTGTTTTATAATGCTGATTGCAGTAAAAACCAAAATCTGGTACAATGGGTTACGGCCTGCTTTAAATACACTATAGCATAAASTAGTTTGACATGTAGAGGGATCTACAGGCTTTTAAATTTTGAAATAACTTTATATTTTTGGTTTTGTGCTTTAATATTCTTCAGAAATTAACCACTACTATTTTCAAATAATAAGAGTAAAAAGAAGCATYTCTGAGTCTACTTTAAGCTGCTGTTTATTGCTGTTTTCTTTTAATTGCATGGTAAACAACTATTTTTGTTATGAAATGTTGAATCTTTTTACATCATTAAAATGATAGCAAAACCAAAACCATGTACTTGGCATGCATATGTGGGAAGCACTAATAAGTGGTTACTTGTGAATCAACAAGTCTAGTGTCTTGTATTGTTTTGTGCAACTTTTAAAATTTTTGATAAAATGCTTTGGTAATTAGATTCTATGACAAAAGATAAAGTTTTTAAATGTTTCTGGATTAAATTAATTTACTTAAAACATAACATTTTATTTTTACATTTGCAGTAAATCAAATACTAATTTTGAGCAAAAAGCATTCTGAAGGAATCAAAATAACTATTCATGTAGTTCAGAGCCTAATTCTTGGTTTGGTCATACTCATTTTAGAAAGTAATAGACCAATTCAGCTTTCTCTATTCATGTTAATTAGCAACAAATGGTGACAAAAAATGTATATAAATACTTGCTCAGGACTTMAATATTTTTAGATTACAGTATGGTTATTTACACATATTTTCTATTTTTATATTGYAAAATACTTGCAAGGATTTACTGCAGACTTTTAATTGAGAAAACAAAAAATATATGGAAAACATGGAAAGATTTTTTATTYTTCTGTATTCAAAATTATTCAGAAAGCTTTTACCCTTTTAAGTCCTTCTCACAGATATAGTCTGACAGATAGGTAGACAGATGGACAAATAGAATTGGCAGATAGGGATCACAGTTTATTTTCCTAGTGAATAAGTTGATTACATTGGGAAAGCTGACTATACAAACACAGGGAATGGAAGAAAACAGATGGTATGCGTTCCAGTGCCTGGTGGCTGTCTGAACATTAAACATTTGTCTGAACTGACTCCCTGTAAGTAAAGAATCTGTATTTTCTAATATCTTCCATTAAATAAAGACCTCKTGAATGGGGAAATAATGAAAGCAGAATGAATTTTTAATGTCATTTCAAAGATGTAAGYATTCTTGATGCCTTAAACCCAGTAAATTCTCATGGAAAAGTCTTTGTTTAAAATGAGGAAATTAAAAATACCTAAAAGTAGAAATAGGAAAAGGTAAAACTCTTAAGCAAGTAGGCAAAATATCTTCAAAAACAGTTTATTCTTTCTTGAAGATATTTTACATCAGTCTTTTCTAAGAAGATCTTCCATTCCTGGTGACTCGATAGGAACATTAGCATGGAAGTCTGCTTGCAGATGAATGGTGGAGTGCAAGCTCCTAAGTTTTATATAACTGCTATCCTAATAGCAGAATCAATGACATTACACAAACCTGGCCCACACCCATCACCTGCCTTTACAATGAGTTGCTGTTCATGGCAAATGTGGTTGTTGTGTTTAAGTCACCAAGGATTAAGGAAGAGAGAAAAATGTACTACAGTCCAAAGTCATGAAGGGGAAAGTGTGTTAGAGCCACATGCACTGTATATTTATTTACTTATGATGAGCCCCAGCCACGAGCCATCAGCTTGCAGTTTCTCTTACAATCACCCTCATTGGCTATTCATGAACAGGTCATGAATAGCAGGATTATATCACTTTGTTTTTACTTCCTTAATAGGAGCTATTAAAGAGTCACTTTTCAGATTGGTATTATTAACTGTTTGTTAGGCTATATTTTATGAATAGTGCTTTCCTTATTCAGAAGAGGAGAACAGCATAGAGAACTGGAAATTGTTTGAGAAGTAATATGAACATCAAATTATTTGTAAGACAGGAAATAATTGGTATACATTGGCAAATGCAGTTTGAATAAAAGAGCTGACTACTAGCTTATTGCAGGAAATAGTTCAGACTGTTATTCTGAAGAGATCTGCACCACTACTCTCCAAATTGCSTGTATTGCTTTTCAGATTAGTAGATTTTAAGGCCCAAAAAGGGCATTTACATCTTAACCTAATGACWAACAGACTACAGGACAATCAATTTCACTAAGTGATCCAGAGTGACAACCACAATTTTGTAACATATAAAGAGGCAACCAAACATACCCAAACTTCATTTTAAGTGTTGAAACCACCTCATTCCATGGCATAAAGGATTTACTGCAGTTCTGTATAAGATGTCCCAAAGGTTTAATACATTCTTCATTAAACATGTGTAGTGTGATATCACTCTGAATTTGTGTAGCTCGGTGTCATCACTTTTTGGGAGCATTTTAGTTAACTAATGACTGCGAACAAACAGAAAAAACTTTAAATKACATAGAGCAACAATTCTTTCACTACGGTGAACATCGTGTCTTTTCTTGGTAATAAGCAACAATTGTGGATTATCTTGCTCTCACTTGTTCAATAATAGAATTTCAGAACCTCTCATCCAGATATGTGTAGCTTGACTGGTACAAAATAAAATATATTGTTTATTTTTTGTTTAGATTCCAAATATCAGCATCTCACTTACAAAAGATGCATCAGTAATATCGAATTATTTGTTACAAGATGATTACGCTAGAAATAAACAAACCTTTTTTCAAAGATTCAAACTCAAAATAAAATCTCCATTTTTTTCCATGTAATCTTTTTATGTAAAATATGAGATGCACAAATTCCAATTCAAAAAGAGAAAATTTAATCTTGCTTTTTTTCTTCACAGTATCATTTCATTGTTTATTAATTATTTTTATCTTCCTTCTCTTCTGTTCCAGAACACTAAACGCATTAAGAAATTTCAGCATTTCTTTTCAAACTGAAGATCAGGTGTTAGCCGCAATATATTCATAATGTTCTCTTACTCTTGAAATTGAAAATTTTTCACAACTGGGAGAAAAACAAGTAAAAGCTACACAAGTGAAAAGTTTAGCAGAAAATGATGGACTTCAGCAGTCATTGAATAAAAGGCTTAATGCTTAATTTAAAACTTCATTTTAATTAAATATGAAAACAACATTCAAATTGAAATAAACATTACATGAATCAACCATTCTCCACATTACATCCAAGAAACCTCTCACAGAACAAAAAGCATGGCTGTACATCTGGCACAAAAAGCTGAAAGGCAAAAAGAAGCATGCTAGGATTTGATTATAGATGTATTTGTTTTCATGGTAGTTAACATTAATTTTCACAAGAAACCTCAGCTCTTCAGTTGCTCAGGTTCTTTTGAGTTTACGTATTATCATATCATTCCAGCTTTGAAAATAAGAGTTTACTTAAAATTAAGAGACCAAAACTCTTTTGTCTTCTTTATTAATATAGGCTTGAAATATCAACATCTAAGTTGCATTCAGTAGAGATCATRAGATCTTGTGATAGTATATGCTGGGAGGGAGCTCAGCTGATCCCTAGGCCAAGCCCCTGCTCAAARCAGTGGATATAAAATTAGCACTTGCTTCTAGTTTGATCTTGAGGGCTTCCAAGCATAAATACTATTTAACTTTAATGAATGTTAACTACTTCCAACGCTTGTTTGTCTTTACAGAGAAAAAAAATATTATTAGAGATAGTTTTAGCCATTCTTGTTTCAATTTGGACATATCTTTTATCGTGCTACTGCACACCATTGTGAAGAATAGGGTTTCATCTTCTCCATATCCTTCAAGTATTAAGTTCCCTCACAGCTGCCTCTTCTACAGACTGAATATGCCCTAGACACTTGGCCTCTTTTCACAGKATGAGGGCTATCACCTTAGGAGTATTTGATGATGATCTTCTATTAGTTTATTGACATCTTTCTCATATTGAGGGACTTCAGATTGGATGCAATATTCTTGCTTTTGCTCTTATCCCAGATAAGGTATCACTCTTACCTTACTGGCAGGTAAGGGTGACCAGAAGGACAGATTATAAAAAAATATGTGACATTGTGGTTTTGCCTCTTGGAAGGGGAAAAATGTCTGTATCTACAAGCATTAAACATGTGTCAGCAAATATCTCTATGATATTGTGAAGTGGCTACAAATGTGTTTGAAAGAGTGTTATAGATATGTGTAATCAAATAGACTCCAAGGACTCTCCACCAGAGGGAATGACACAAACCCTCAAGAATGCAGATGGGGGTTCCTTTTCCATAAGATGCCATTACGGAAGGATGATTCTTCTCCAGCCCAGGCAGTAATCTAAGCAAGATTACTAGCAGGATGATTTGTACAGCRTGATCAATAGAAAACTGATAAATAAAATCTGCCAGCTTCTCTTTAAAACCATTGTTTAAAAAGGACAGACTTCTTTTTTTAAACTTTTTCTTTTTTCAAACTTTTTTTTTCTTATATTTTTGATTCCCTGAAGGCAGCACAGTGGTTGTGAAAATATTTTACCATCTTACAGAGGCATGTACACATATACACATTTAAATCTATACTATGTCTTRTTTATATTGCTAATACTATTGGTATAGTGATAAGTCATGTCATGTTTCTATGAAAAAAGAAATACRGCATGGAGGAAACAGCATCCAATATATAGTAACACACTGCTGCAAAGAGATTATTACATGTTTCCATCAAAATTTGCTTTCAAATCTGCATATATTTAAAAMGTTGTATAATCTCAACACTGAATTCAACACCTTTAAGTTTTTGAAGCATCTAAAACAATGTATTTTTTTCCCTTGTCTCTTTAATTGAGACTCCTRTACAGATTTATGTTGCCCACGGAAGTAGCCACAAGGGCAGAGTAACACAGCGACTGTTTCAAGAAAATGGAAATTGTGCCAGGGGGCATTCATTCCAGGATTTGCTTGTGCACTTTGCCATTAGCATCTGCAGTTTGTGAAATTGCTTAAKTTATATGATGTCTCTATCAGACAACTGGTTACTAATTTCTCCATAATTTCCCAYCAGAAGCACAAAAGAAAGATGATCTACAAGAAACTAAAAAGGTCTTGTCCAACCAGATGGAATCACAAACTCAGAAATGTACTTGCACAGCTACAAGTTCAGAGATAAACATATATTACAGGAAAGAGGCTTTTTCCCCCCTTTGTGTATTTGTGGTTTTTTTTGGTTTTGTTTTGGCTTTCTTAATAAGGAATCTGACCTCAAATTTTTAACTTATGCCTCCATCTATAAAATCTAGTGCTTTGAGATTTTTTCTGGTTGATGTTGTTGTTGGGGTTTTTGTTTTGGTTTGGTTTGGTTTTTTTTGGGGGGGTTGTTTTTGTTTGTTTGGTTGGTTTAAATTTTATTATTTTAGAATAATCTGCAACAGGGAGAAAAAGTTGTCATACACAAGTATGAAACTAGTATCTTCTCAAGTATAAATCAAAGTAGACTTGTCACTGCTTATAAAGAAAGGACACAAGAATTTTTGTAACAGGTTTCATTGGAAGCAAAAAAGCTGGGGTTTTTTGACAACACTTGCTTCCTTGTTCTCRTTAGTTATACCTGTACTGCATGTCACTCACTGTCAAATTTTCTTCTTTGAGAAGGCCTTMCAGCCCTGTGGTGTGCATGAAAATGTACCTGCCTTTTCAACCAAAATCTGCCAGTACCTTGTAAACTGATCTCTGTTTTAATAGCCTTGGTGCAACAGTCTTTTGTGGTGAAGTTATGCCTCCCCTCCTAATTCTAATGAATAGACTCATTGTTGAAAATGTGGTGGTYAAACATTTACTAATCTTGGCTGTCTGCAGAGATGCAGAAACATGTTGGCTAGTCAGACGGGTGGCTCCTTTTCATGTGGCATTACAATACAGATAGCTTTTATGAGTTTCTGTTTCTATGCCAGACTCAGAATATACCCATCCCAGTCATTTTCCTGCATCTTAGGGCTCYACGTGTGCATGCCTGGGAGGCTGATTGCTAAGTGAGTTTAACATGATCTCAAGGGAAAAAAAAAAGGTGAAGTTATTTAAAATAAACAGTACGTAAGCACAGCTGAGTGGTTTTCTGCTGACTAAAAGGGCTAATTGTCAATTACAAAAATGTCCTTAATGAAGAATTAAGGTCACCTCAATCAATAAGATCCAATATTTGCATTTGGAGGGGATAGGAAAAGAATTGTGAAGTGAACTTTTTTTATTAAAAACTGAGAATTGGAAAAATACCCAAAACCAATCAAATCAAACCCAAATAACAATATGTTGTATTTTTAGTGTATTTTTATATATTTATATTTTTAGTATAAATATAAATTATTTTATTTCAATTTCACTAAATCCATTCCTTTGTCTCTCCTCCCTAACTGTTCTCATYGCTAAAATAAATCTACCATTCTCGATATTGGTTCACATTATGTGCAGGATGGTAGAATCCTTAAWCACATTTTTTATCCATGAAGTACAGCCATGCCTGTATGGATCCAGAAAACTTTTAATAGCACCAGGAGCTTGTCACAATAACCAGTGGTAAGAAAWGGTGAATCAAGCTGAGCATCTCCTGGATGTCTCAGAAAACATTCACTTACAGAACATGTGGCATACATTCAGTGTCATTCTAGTTTAACAAATTTTCTCTATGAAAATATCATGCAAATTTTGTCTTTCTTTAGTGCTATTGTGTAACTGTTTTCTGCCACACCTCTTCTRCCTCCTCAGAAATGTGTTATGCTTCTGGTTAGTTTTAAGCAACTTGTGATAGGGAAGAGATAATTTTTTTTTTTTCAACTGTTTGGTAGGAATAAACAGGGCATTTCAGAAAAGCAGATTTCTAAGATGATACCAGGTTTTTCTCAGGTGAGCATTAGAGTAGGCACAATCTTTGGAACTCTTTGACCACCACCCACCTTTAATTGAAGTCAAGTTGTTTTGTAATGCTTAATAGCTACTGATCTAACATTTCATTCTGAGCTTGCTTGCATTACAAGAAGTGGAGATAAACTGTAGAAAAGCCAGTCCCCACATTGTGTGAATGATAGTCCTWCTCTAAAATTTGTTTTTTATATCTCTGCTTAGCTGAGATATAGTGATAATCCATCAATATAAAYCAAACCCAGATGGAAGAGAAGAAGACCTGAGAAAGAAGGGCTTAAAATTATTTCCCACTGTCTATCCTACCTGAATTTAGCCAGGCCAGTCCAAATTTATCATTCTCCCTTTCCCTTTGTACCCTGAGATGCATTCTGACCCTCCTGGTGTTTGGGAACAGTTGGCACAAATGGTTTGTGGGAAGGCAGTAAAGAGGAAAACATCAATGATATGTCTATACAGTGGARGCTAAATGTGTTACACAGCTGTTGTTTTCTCTGTAAGGTATAAGTAATCCTTAGAGGGTGAGACCTATGAAATACAACAGCCATGGTCTGAATGGCCTGGTGCCACCAGAGCAATTTCCTTCAAATGATTCTATTCAGTGTTAACCAATAGCACATGAATCATCAGGCCAAATTCATTTCAGATGTACAACTCTCTTCGTTCTATACATTTGATCTCTGGCTGGGATTAGGTGAAACATGTAGAGTAGCAGTATACACTTCCCATAAAAACCTGCATATGGACTTTTGCTGGAGAGGATGACTGTAAATATTCAAGAGCAAAGAGAAACTATGGAAATTTTATGGTTGTGACTTTGAGTTGATGCTACAAAAAAAGACTCCATCATAAAGTGGAATAGTTCAGATATTAGCTAGCAGATCTCTGACAAAGTGGCATACACRCCCTATTAAGAACAGTCACATGAAAAGAAAATAAATACTCTTTTCATTGTGGTTCTTTCTGCATACATTTTCTAAGAGAAATGGCACTTTTTATGCAACAATCATGTCTGAAGTTTTCCTYTTTTTATCCTGTAGAGTGAAATTGAGTGATTACTTTTCAATCCTTCTGCCAGCTTTTTACAAGGTCTTAATCTCATTCAAAATGGTAATAGACTAAGGAATATATTGAATACACTGGGTAATTAACTGAAATTGAAGTCATTAAACAACTAGAATAAATGGCAGTTCCTACAGGCAGAATTTGAAAAAATAATAGTATCATGAATGATGRTAAAGAACTGTTTCAGAAGCATGAACAGGAGAGACAGAAGATTAAGGATGTGCTGTGTGTTTTTCTAAGTTCTGAAGAACATCTTTCCTATCTGTATGTTCCAGGTCTGCATGCAAACATTTTTGCTAACATAAGGAAAACTCAATCAACTCTGTGTGTAGGTAATTGAATTCTACTCTTACATATCTATCTGTTAAAATGAAATTTTGTACACATAGCCTCTACTGTAAATGGTTAAGTTTCAAGGTTGTCAAAAGTCTTTTAAAATTACTTTGMTCTTGAGGCTAGGAGCCTGAATTTTATATTTGGATGCTGAGCACTATAAACTAGCCATCCTGAAGAACAAGAAAGCCAAACAGTATCCTGTTTGACTTGTTGAATGGAAAAGGACTTTTCTGGTTGTGTTTCTGTTGCAGTCAGATACAGYTGCAGTTGAAGACCTCATGGTTTCTAACRTAGYATCAACAAACAAGGAAGGGAGGTATGAGAACATCTAATTTGAGGAATTGRTCTAWACAAACCTRTAGATATATAACAGGAAYTGGAAATCATAGAATCATAGAATAGATATCATAGATAGGAAGGTACTTCAAAGATCATTTCATTCCAGCACCCCTGCCATAGCCAGGAACATTTCCATCARCTTCTCTGGGCAACCTTCTCCAGTGCCTTACCAACTTGACAGTAAATAATTCCATGTTAATAKCTAAAGTAAMCCTGCCCTCCYTCAGTTTCAAGGCATTACCCATGTCCTGTCAGTACACAACCTCATAAAAAGTCTCTCTATCTCTCTTGTAGGCCCTTTGAGGTACTGGAAGACTGCTACAAGGTAGGTCCTCCAGACCGTTGTTTTCTCCAGGCTGAAAGACCCCAACTCTCTCATCCTGTCTTATAATGGGTGTGCTCCAGCCACCTGATCACATTTGTCCTTTGGACTCATTTCAGTGGTCAATGYTGTTCTTATTTTGGAGGCCCCAGATAGGGATGCAATATGGGGGTCTCATGAGACCAGAGTAGACTATCAGAGTATCAAGATATATAAAATAAGTGCATAGACTTTATTCCTCTTTGCAGAAAAAAAAATTACTGTGCCAAATATTCTGCTCTTCTTAGTTATGTCAGGTGGGCACAAACAACAGGATTACATAGCCAGATCCCTGTGAAATAGCACTCCTGAGATTCTCAAAAGGYACTTCAGAAGTACACAAGGACTGGAAAAGGACTCTTCCAGTTCTGTTTCTCTTACAGTCAAACACACTTGCTATTGAAAACCTTATGGTTTCCATACTTAGGATCTTAGGGAGCATCCCACAACTCCTTGTGTCTGAGGTCACTGTTTTTTCTAAAAGGGCAGATGAAGGTGACTTTAGACATGTCTAAATTTCTAGCCACACCATATGAATTTGCATTGCTGGTGTGTCACAGAATACTTCTCTCCAGAATATGCAGTGTCTGTCTCAGTCTAGATCTAACCAAGTTGGACTGTTTTTTTGGCACATTTTTTGGTGGATTGTCTGAAATTAGACATCAGAGGGTAAATCAGGAGAGAAGAGATGAAGATGTGAGAATTGATAAGACTGTAACTGTCAAGAAAATCTTCTTTTAGTACCCATATCAGCGATTCACTGGAGCAAGCACTATGACCATGCATCACTATAAAGATGAAATTTAATTCTTTGTCTGAGACTGGAGTTTGTATATATCTAAAGTGATCAAGCTGATTGCAAGCTGCACGTGTTTCAGATTTTAAGTAATGATGGTTATCACAGGAGTAGAGTTGGATTTAAAAAAAAGGACCTGCTTCCTATAAAACCCAGACTTTATAAACAATTACAGCAATATATAATTATACAGAGTAATTAAAATGGTGATTGCAATCTCTTATTTCCTCCCTACATTTTCCTTCTGTACCTTTTTTTTTAAATAACCCTTTTAACAAGGAAGAATCCTTTGAGAAAGATTTCTGGAGGATATGAATGGCGGTAATTCTATTTGCTAAGATTGACTAATATAATAGCCAGTGTTTTAAAATTAACTTTGATGAGTACTTCTGTCTACAGCTGTTAATCCCTTCTTAAGAGATTAATRCAACTCTCATTGAAAATCTCTAGGCAGGGATAGATTTGATTCCTAAATAAATTAAAGCTAAATCTAAATAGAATTAACACATTATTTGTATATGAACATTTGGTAAATTGCTCATACCACACCAGCAAGGTATTTTGTGTCTTGATATGGCTCAGAGAATAAAGTATTCTCTGTGTTGCTGCCTGATTCTTCTTTTACATTGTTTGCTGGTGTGAACTTCCAGAAAAAGAAATAGCAGCTAATATTCTTAAAAAGRAGGGCTGAAGATATGACAACAGATTTAAAAAGGTGTTTGAGTTACAGTATATACACAATATATACAAATATGTTCTTAGCAGATTTTTTAKATTAAGTAAATAACAACTTTAAAATAAAATTACTGGCATTCAGAGTCCAGCATAAAAGCTTCTTTTTCAAATACCTGAAATTACTATTTAAAACTGGTTATCTTCAAATCCTTTTGTGGAGCTCAGTGATTCTTTGTAGAATTACAGCCAAGTGAAAAATAGAGCAATTTAAAATCACTTGTCAAGTTTTTGAAGTATAACTAGAAAATATGACAAAGATACGTAGAGTGCAGAGTCCTTAAGATGGACCAGATTTTTTTTTTTTTTTTTTTTTTTTTTTTAGATAGACAAGTTGTATCATTTATGGATAAAAGCACTATGTGAGATTCAAGTTAAACACATTTTAAGATATTACCTGATCTTAATGAGGTAAACCTCCTTCCTAAATGCAGTAGAGYGGAACTGATTGGATCCATTACTGTAATTTGCTGCTTTCTTTTAGAGATRCTAAACTTCATGAACTTTCCATAGATTACAATAAGGAAAAATTCTCTCTGGACATAAAATGCACTCTTGGCAGCTGAGATAAGCTGAACATGGCTCCTGCTGGCTCAGTCAAAGCAATATTCCTCTGGCAGAATTTTAAGCATCCCACATGAACTGTGTTCAAAGTTTAATTCTCACTGAAGTTGAGGGAATTGCCCTCTTTTGTCCAATTAATTCAACTATAAGACACTTCTGCTATTTCAAAATCACGGGTGGGCATTACTATTTTTGCAGAACAAATATGATTGTAGTAAGAATTTTCMTAACTTTTAATACACAGATTGTTTTTCCTCAAGATCTTTTACTGAGAAAAAAATTAAATAAGATCTATAACTGTTGACACTGGAAAGTTATTTCCCTCTCCCACCTTTTCCTTATATTGATTTGGGAACTTTTTTTTTTCTTCCTTATTAATTTGCTCTAATTTGCTTTTCAGAAGACACTCTGAAAGAAAAGGGAAAATAATGCAAGTCAAAGTGTGAAAAACAAATATTCCAATGTATATGATACAGATTTATATTAGCTTCTTAAAAAAATTGATATCTATTCCTATTTTCAAAGCCTGTAAAACTATAACATTCTTTGTTGATTTTTTTCTGTACAATTGAACTTTCAGAATTTATACATTTCAGATTTTTTCTTTTGTTAGCTTTATAAAAATAAACCATAATTGAAATCTCATAAAATCAACTATAAGTATATATTGTTTCTATTAAATGTATGCTATTTTTGTTTGTGTTTTTTATTTACTCTTTTTTTTTCTGTAAGATTTTTTTCCACCTTTAAAATAGAATTCTAATTATGCCATAGCAGTTGTTCTCTACTCCTTGATGATAGGAATGCATATTCATTTCATTGTTCAAGAAAGTCTTAACTGTCATCCATATTTCTTATTTAAAGACAAGAAAAATTAAGCACTAATTCAAAAAAATAGAGGCAAGTGTGAAATGCTCTGGAATTTATTTAATATTGCTGCTTATTAAATTAGAGARCGGTTTTTATTGCATGATAACTTGTTTTAATTTTATCCCTCAGACAATAGCTAAAACTAGATTCTCCTTAACCATAATATTCTGCCCACTTTACATTCAGGGCTCTGTAGATGACTTGTATTTTGACTAATGTTTTATTGTTCTACTGATCTATCTGGCCTTGGTGTGAGACTCTGYGGTGGTGGGGTCTTAGGTTGGACTGACTGACTATTAAATTTTCTGTGGAACAGCTGAATTTATAGTTGTTTAGAAATATGTCTTATCATGGTATTTACGCTTTTCTGGCCTAGTTTTAGCATGCAGTGAAAAAGCTCTGATAAATCAGTGGTCAATAATTTTTTATACTCTGATAATTATAATAAATTTTATTTTTTAAAATAAGATTAGGAGACASAAATTAGCAGCAATATTATCATAAACTATTATCATACTTTAAATAATGCTAAAATAAGCTGCATGATGCATATCYTGTTAGTGCCAGTTATGTATATTTATACAGAATTTCATAGAATTATTTGTTTCTTCTAACCTGTGCTGATTTTGGCTGGGGGAGAGTTAATTTTCTTCAAAGTGGCTGGTATGGGGCTGTGTTTAGGATTTGTGCTGAACACAGGGTTGATAATACAGAAGTGTGTTTTGTTGTTACTGAGCAGAGCTTACACTGAGCTGAGACCTTTCCTCCTTTCTGTGCTGCCACACAGGTGAGGAAGTTGGGGGTGTGTGGGAGGCTGGGAAGAGACCCAAAGAGCTGGGACAGGTGACCCAAAACGACCAAAGGGATATTCCAGACCATATGGCATCATGCTCAGCATATAGAGTGGAGGGAATTAGGAGGAACGGGGCTGCATTTGTATTGATGGAGTTTGTCTTCCCAAGTCACCATTACAAGTGACAGGGCCCTGCTCTCATGGAGATGGCTGAAGACCTGCCTGCCCATGGGAAGCAGTGAATTAATTCTTTGTTTTGTTTTGCTTTTTAGCATGGCTTTTTCTTTCCCTATTAAAATATTATTATCTCAACCCATGAATTTTGTAGTTTTGACCCCTCTGATTCTGTCCCTGATCCTGCTGGTAGGGAATGAGCAAGTGGCTGTGTGGGGTTCAGCTGGGGTTAAACTGTGACGTAATGGTCAGAAAAATCTGTGGTTCAGTGGGATAATGTAGCAGGAGGATTTTTTTTCACCCAAGAATTATCTTTCAGCATTTAACTCATTCCTCTTCATCCTCCAACAACAGCAATATAAAAAAAAAAAAAGTCCTTTACTGCTCAGAATTCAGAAAGTGCAATACTAATCTCTGTGAAAAAAATCTCATCTGAAGATCTTCTAAGAAGGTTTGACTTTAACTCCAKCATCTGAGGAGCATATAATGAATGGCTGGTGACCTATTTTCTGCTCTTTAAAGCTTCATGAATTGTGCCCTAAATCTCAGAGTCATCTATGGCATGCATTCTAACAATTTAAAAATTCAGAATTCAAATGGGGGCAAGACTGTAGTGTCACATCATACAAAAAGAAAATATTATWCTGTACAAATTTCTGGGATAATAGCAATACCTTTTTTTGGCTTTGAAATAAAGGGTCCAGTGAACATTTACTGTTCAAATGCCAAATGAAGAGTTTCTGAAATCCCATAAGTTTCATCTCTACATTTTTATTTTACAGGCTGATGAAAACTCATATGRAAACGGAAAAGGTTTTACAAATGATACAGAGACCTTTTAACTCCAGACATAGCTACAGGCTATGAAGAGTAATGCAGTGTCCCTGGTGTATCATGCTCAGGGAAAGTGGGGTAAGACAACAGAATATATGGAAAGTCTGAGTCTGTTCTAGTAATTTCCTGATGGAATTTCAACMAACCAATGTGATTAACAGATTGAGATAGGCTTTCCCAATGCTTATCATCACTTTTAGCAGTGTATCAATTAGCTAACTCAACTGGGACGAACAATCAAGKGCTGTTGTATTTAAGCAAAGTAGGACAATGAAAGCTTGTCTTTCKTGTACAAATCTTTTCAGCTGTCCAACACTATCACCCAAAGTTTTGAACCCTGTCCTTCAAAACACAAATATCATGGGACTTAAACAACTACTTGCAAGTGAGGACATGGTCAGTTTTTCAGCATATAGRCACACTTCAAATACTTTGCTGAAAGAGAGCTGTTATGTAGCCACGTCACATCAGCCAGAGAGCTATTGTAGAGCTTTAAGGAGATAAGATAAATTACAGCTAAATTAGATTTTTAAAAAAGTGATGAAATAAATTATAAAAAAACAGTTGTGTCCTTTTTATGTATTTGAAGGAAATGGGTAGACTTAGCACTTGAATGTAAATATGCCTTCTCYATATGCCAAGAAATGTCAAATGAGTGTGGTATAATTACTCTGACACTATTCAAGTATTATTCTGTGCAATCTAAGCACATCTTGTGTTTTCATGAGATAGCGACAGATAGATTTAAAAAAAAAATCTTCTTAGACTGAAACAGTCAACGTGAATAGGTATTGCATCATTGTAATGTCATGTTTATCTTATGTGTAATAAAAGAAATAAAAGAAAAAAAATAAAAGAAAAAAACAACATTAGTAAAGAATGTAAGACAGTTCAAAATGATAAATTGTCCYTTGTAGATCAGGTAGAAATTGAGGTATAAGGGTGATTACATTGTTTAGTGCCTTTTATCCTCCTCTGTATCATTCCTCAGTTGTCTCAACATTATAGATCTACTTCAAGTCTGAGACTACTGTAAAGGAAAAAGAGCAAGAAAATAAGTTATTTTTCCAAAAGTTGTTGCATCCTTGATACTGAGGATATTAACAATGCAGGRAGTATGTGTGGCAGTGATAAAATCCACAATGTATGTAACTGGCACCTTCATCAACACATTACATATCAAGTAAACAGGATCAAATAGTTCATACAGTCTCCAGATTCTCTTACATATAGTTTTTTTCAAATATARTTGGTATGAGATGGGTTGTTAGCTACATCTTAACATTAGTTATACATTCCTCCCTAAAAATATGACTGAGCCCTTTGGAGAGGCATATTTGTATCTCATGATAGTGAATCAACATCAAAAGGAAAAGATATGGGCTTTTCATATTAATTTTCCTTATCTGAATACTATCAAGAAAGTTTGCCATTAGGACACCCCTTAATATTTCTTCCTATCTTTTGTTTAGACATATATTTAGATAAAAATAAGTAGRAGGGTCTTAGGTTTTCCTATCAAAAGTAGTCTGAAAAGTAAGTGTACCAGTGCACACAAAATCATTGAATCATAGAATGGTGTGGACTGGAAAGAATCTTAAAGATCCTTTCTTTCCATTTATCCTGCCATGAGCAGGGACATCTTTCACTAGATCAAGCTTCTTTAAGCCCCATCCAACCTAGCCTTGAACACTTTCAGGGATCTTCCACAACTTCTCCAGGCAACCTCGTCCTTATATCTCCACCAGCAAATGTATGTCATGAATTGAGATTTTATGTCATATAAAATATGATGGTGATGACAACTTTGTTCATTTCAAAACAGTTGTTTATGCATTAAGATTTCTTATTTGATGGATGTGCCATTCTGCAAGTTGGTGGTTCAAAATTAACTTTAATAGAAAGAGACAACATACTGCTGTGCCTCACTTTTAAAGGAATTACCATTGCTGCCTATACTCAGCACTTAAATTGTACAGAAGGAAGTGCCATATCCGTCCATCATTGCCAGATGATAGATTTTCATCACTCCTTAACAAAATTGAATTGCTTGGACAGTCTGATGASATAAATTTAATGCTCTTCAGGAAAAAGAATATTCTTGGCTTTGGCAGCTGAGTATCAACCACTCAAAAARAGCTCACATAACAGTAATACACTGCATAAGGAAAATCTTACACCAAATGACATTGTTCTTTTCCTACAGGCTTTTAGTTGCTTAYCCTTTATATCTTATATTAGCTAAGAATATATTATTTTCCCATGGGTTTTAAATTGAATTTGATTGATTTTGTAAAATCAACGTTAAGAGAAAGTAGCAAAAGGAAATTTTATCCTAGWTATCTTCTTAATGAATAGGTGCTCATTCCCAAATCTGAAGTTAATATGGAAAGAATATCAAATAATAAATAGAAATTTGTGATCTTAGAACTGGGCAGAGTGAATAGGAAAGCAAAAGATTTTATGTCTCGTCTCTGCCATGAATTTAATATATTTAAATGAAAACCCACCAATACACATAAAACCAAGCTTGARGCAATTCCAAGACCTGAAATTAAGCACTGAATCCTCATATAACTGTTAGTATAGACTGTTAAATAGAGAAACAGAATGTTTGGATGGAAGGGACATTAAAGATCATCTTGTTCCAACTTCCCTGACATCAGCAGGAAAATCTTTTACTAGATCAGGTTACTCAGAGMCCCATCCATCCCAGCCTTGAATCCTTCCAGGGATAGAGTATCCACAGCTTTTCTGAGCAGCCTGTTCCAGTGTCTCACACTCTCACAGTAGAGAATTTCTTCTTAATATCCAATCTGAATCTACGTTTGTCAACTTAAAGCCATTTCCCCATGTTCTTGTTAAAAGTCCCTCTCCAGCCTTYCAGTAGTYCYCTTCAGGTACTGGAAAGACTCCCTGAAGCCTTCTCCAGGATGAACAAGCCCAWCKCCCTCAGCCTTTCTTAATAGGARAGGTGCTCCAGCTCTTTAAYCATCTTAGTGGCTTGTCCTCATTTCAACAGTTCTGTGTCTTCCTAATGTGCTCCTGTATTTGAAATAATTACCGGAAATAATTATTGGAATTAAATAATTCACGTATGTTTAAAGATGTTGCACCAAAGCACTACCAATCCTAATAAGACAAAGAATTAATAATTTGTGGCATACCTGGCACAACCTTTCTTTGGAACACACAGAAGGAGTTGTCAAGCTTAAATTACTYCATTATTCCACTTTCTTAGACCAGGAGTTAACTCAGTGCTCAGACTTCATGTATGTAATGCAGAAGAGAATATTCAGGATACAGTGGCATAAAGGAAGAATAGTCTAAGGAGTTTCATAATTAGCTGTAAATGTGAAGAACRTAAAAAATAGGAAAATAACTTATTCTAAACATCTAAACATTAGATTATCCATCTAATGGAGCTGAGAAAGGAGGGATTTTCAAACAAATATACCAATGAGGGAAATAGTATTAGGTCTTTTGAACAAAATGTCCAGGTTATTTTTCTACTTTGCTTCCAAAAATTTAAAAGCAAAATGAAAATTTTTTTTAAATTATTTAATATATTACTACTGCCAGCTCTTAACCTCAATATCTTTTTATATATGCAAATGCTATTGGAAACAAAAGAAAAAATAACAAATGAAATTAAAGTATGGGCAAGAGGACACAAATCTCCTTAAATTACCAGAATTCATGCCAACCAACTGTGCTTTATTAAGTGSTACCACTGAGATTTATTGGATAGATAGACAGAACTTCAATACTTACACAATGATAGTATGACCTCGTTAATTTTATAGATGAAAAAGGTTTWAAAAAATTCCCTGTTTTATTCTGGAATATATCTTTCTCATGTTATGTCATATCCCACATTAAGGTCCTGGAAGGTTTAGARTCTTACAGAAGAAAAGTAATTTAGTAACATAAGCAAGATATATATATATAGAAAAGACAATTCACTGAGGAATAAGTTCTGAAAATGACTTTGAGTTATCTAAAAATGCCCTACTTTATTATTTCACATATATTTTCTGATAACTCAAACTCATTTTCAGAACCCATTCTTCATTTAGATATTTGTCTTCTCTATGAGCTTTTGTCAAGGAAATCTTCAGAGTGCATTTCTTTCCTGGTAAGTTCTTTGCTAGTCTAAATTTCTGCATTAAAGGCAGTTATGTTCCTGATGAAAYTTGTCTGAATCAAGACTTGTTTTCAGTAAATATTGAGTGTAACTTATTGAACATCAATGRAAAAATAATGTTTTCACCAAAGCACCAAAATATACCAAGATCATCCATAAAAAGTTCTGTCCCCATTAATTCCATACAAGTTAAAGAAATTATTTTATTACTAAGTGCAATTATAAAGCATGCAAATTTCATATAGTTTAACCAACTGGGAAAACACTTTTTTGCTCATGAACATTAATTCCCATGTCTACCATTATTTGAAGTATTATTTGAAATAAAAAGTATTATTAGTACCAGCAGTTGAATAAAGAAGCTTGTACCAAGTCTGTAGTCTGCCTGATTCACATAATATAAAATGTCCATGGTCAAACCCATCTCCTGATATGGGCAGCTTTTGAAACACACATTCAATGCTACCAGGCATCACTAATGTTTCCCTGAATGTCAGCAAATGTTACCTTAAGAGGTAAGACATAAGATGAACAAATAATTTAAGCAATAGCATGCAGTCAGATTTATACCAGGCTTTTCCTGRAGTAWGAAATGCTTGTGAAGGCCACTTGAKAGGGATTTTATTTATCATTTCAACAAATTTGATGCAGAAATGCAAAATTAAACATACTCAGGTACATGACAGTGATAACATTAGAAAGGTGACAAAGCTTGTCAACTGACAATTGTATCAAATGTGTCTAAAATGGTTTCAATTTCACAGCTGTGTAGGAATTGGRTAACAATAACTAATTATTATAAATGTGCACATTTTAGTAAACATTTCAGAATGTTTGTTTCTCAGTGTTCTCTCCACATCTGTTAGCAAAATCAATTTACAYCTTCAGATTATATATACACATTGTAATACATAGATTTCAATACTTCTTTTTAAACAAGCATCCTACAAGAGTCAGCAGTTTAYCCTTTGTTCATGATTATGGAAAATTTCACAATTCACTGATTATGAGATACATCAACTAAGGAGCAAACTGAAGTAGCACATTTGTAAGTAACCCCAAAACCAAGGCAGTGTGCATATAAACTGWAAGTCATGAGGGACTCTGCAGTGCCACACTGCTGTAAACAGCTGACTGTTTACAAACACAGTGCCACAGCAACCAGCTATAGATAGAATATATTACAGTAATCATGAGCATCTTTCGGAGTGGAAGCTGCGTATGCAGAGTTGAAAAGTTCATGGGTGACCTATAACAACAACAACACATAAGGCCCTCAAAAATGCTCTTTGCAAGACAAGGAAACATTAGAAAGAATTTCAGCATAAAATCTAACAGAGCTACCAAAAATCTGATCTTTTCCCTGATCTTTTTCTGATCTTTTTGTCTCAGGAATTTTATTATTTTAATTCAAAATTATGATGAAAAGATTGATTTTTAAAAAAAATTCCAGTGGGTCTGTATAACAACATACTGAGAAAATGTTAATAAAGATTCTTTATGAAGCACCTAAACATCATATATTTTTATTTTAAATTATATGTTTCTTCTGTAGTTTGTAAGATCATCACAGATCTCTGGTTTTCATAAGTCAGAGCTTTCCTTTGGACTCACTGAAATGATACCTGGGAATTACAAGATGTTGTGTTAAAGTCTTTAAATGTTTGTTTTTTTCCTCAAATATATACCTTCAATTAAAATGTACATATTTTTTGTACAAGTTTTCAACTTTCTGATTTTTTCTTGTAAAAATACAAAATATCTGCTGAGTTACCTTACAGTTTTAACTATTAGTAAATTAAAATAGGTGAGAACAGCCATTAATTTGATATTTTCTGGTATAAATAGAGTTTGAGGTTATTACAGGACAAGTTAACTGWTATTCTGAAAAATAATACACATCTACTGTATTTGGGAATAAAGATGAAGCTTCAAAGATAATGTGATGGAAAAGAACCAGTTTCTGTCACAGGCTAGAARTGCTTCACTTCACTTTACAGATATTTTTGGTCTTGCTGAAGTAATTTTGGCTTTTGTGTTATTTGGCATCACACCAGACTATCCCTTTTAATACCTTCCAGGGCATATTACTTCTTTTACACTGGTTATGTAGACAGAGACAATAAAACCTAATAATMCAAGAAAACATCAGATACATGCTACAACTTGCATGTGAGGCTGTAGGAGAGGAGAAAAATTGAGAAAAAAACAACATTTTTATTTAAATGAATTATCTCTTCTTCATTTAAAGGGGGAAGTAGAATATTCCACCCCTCATTCTTTACCTAATAAACAAATAACTTTTTTCCTGCAATAAAGATCAAATCACATGACACAATTTTTTATAAGCACTGTGCGAGATAGCACATATGAATGGCACACCTTATGTACTCAATGATAAAAAGGAAGCATTAGTGACTAAGAAATTAGAGCTATAAAACCATAAAATACACTATCATTATTTACAGTAGACATTGTAACTTATGGTTTGCTGATTCTTTCCTTTTGTCCTGCTGTTTCAAGCATGCTAAACTCTGTGTAAAAACTGACGCACATACAAAATAGAAATGCAAAAAGAATGCTACATATTTGCATATACATACACAACATTCTAACTTTTTTTGTTCACTTTAGAGGCAGAAAYTTTAATAAAAACAGTAGAAATACAAAGATAAAACATCTATCTGTGACATCAGATCATAGCTGGCATTCAATATTTGATGACATTAACATCACATTTTTCCACTAATTCCATTGGGTATTATATCATAAACCTAAAAAATGTATGTTTTTAGTATAAATCACATGGATTTCTTTTTAACTGTGATTTTTGCTGTGCCTTTAATGATTTGATGTTTTAAATGTGTTCAATATCTGATGAATGGTAGAAGTTAGAAAAGGCGTGAAATATAGGAGTGAATTTTAAAAATAAATGAGAACATTTACCTTGTTTTGAGATTACATTTCTGCATTAAAAACAACTTAACTCATCGTATGTGTGAATCTGTGAGTGTCAAGCAGTGAGAATAGCAGTGAGTGGCAGGATTGCTTTAAATCAATATGTAACCTCTGAAGTTAACTCTGCTCCACATGTCTTTACAGTGTGAAATCAACTAAGWATACAACACCTATGTGCTTTTACCATCCAAACAAAATAAGTACGAAAGCTTGTAAATAATTTACACAACTTTTAATTGAGAGAACAATTCATGCAGAGTTTCACTGGAAATGCAGTACAAGAGCTCTACTGATATTTAAGTGTCTTATCTCAACCAGGCAGAGAAAAATACAAGTAYGCCTGACAACAGARAAGCACCATGAAGTTAACAGTGGAATGCATAARTACAAATTGTAGGCCATCTTCTCTAGACAGTCTGTACATGCTGGGCATCAYAGCATTTTTATAACATTATATATAGATGAAGGTAGGAGTGTTTTACATAACCACATTTTCCAGGTAAGAATAAAGACTATATGATTGATGGCAGATTAAAAAKGCATGTAAGGAACATTCATCAGTTCTAGCAAGGGATGAAAATGTGTTTAAATTGTATGTAATAGAGGCACATATATTTGACCTTTTTCCTTTTTTCCCACTAGTTCTTCTCGTTTTAATATTTGAATTTTAACCATGGGCCTATTTAGGCATTTTGTTTACACAGTACAAATAAAATAATACTTAAAATTCCTCCCCCGTGCCATATGCATACACTTAYATCTGCTTTGAGACTGACAGCCTTGGTAGATTTTACACATATCTTCTACATTCTGAAACATAAACCTTTCTTGGAAAAGAAATTATAAAAGTTTATGACATGGTTTAACTTTTCTCTGCATTCCTTTTTCAAAGCAGTTTGCAGGAGCAACTGAAGCTGCCTGAAATCAGGCCACTCAGAAACCACAGCCCATTACCTCTGTAGGGAATCCCACCTTTTCCATAACACTTCCGTTTCTGCTTTTCAACATTAAAGCTATTAAAGACATCAATGATGCAACAGGTGAGCTGAACAAACTCTCCTAATAAATTGATGCAGGATTTAATTTCATTTCAGCTCTRATCAACAACTCTCAGCAAGATCTTTCAATGTGAAGTACTATTTAGAGCAAACCAATGAAATCCTCAAAACTCAGCTTTGTATAATTTCTATTAATTGCTTTGGACYTTTTTCAAATAAGGATAGAACAAGCACAAGATGATCACATTCATAACAGCAAAGTATAAATTTTCCAAAAAGGAGAAGGGAAAGCAAAAAGCCTGAMATATGTGTGATTACAAGGTGAATGAAAAAAGAACAGGAATTTGAGAGGACATCAAGATGAACATCTCCTGCAGTGTCACATATTCTGAGAGATACCAGAAGTGTCCAGAGCTTATACTGTGAAAACCCCAGTAATTACAAGTCTCTGCCATTCACCTTTGTCAAAATCTTTTCTCCAAATGCTGTRATCAGCTYCTATTGGAAACAAAGCTGAGATAGRGCAGGTGCTTTATCGTGTTACAGGATGTTCRYACGACTGMATCAAATAATGACTCTTTCAACAAAGCGAGGAATTTAATGATTTTCCATATATCAAATGTGACTGGAGGACAAATTTATAAAAACATTTAGATGTTTAAAGGCTCGGAAAAATAGGCATTTCAAGAACAGCTAAGCAGACAATATTCTAGATTTCYGTATCTGTCTTTCATTTTCTATTTGCCCAGAATTTTCAGAATTGCCCAGAAATWAGGAAAGCAACCTTAATAATGTAATGTTAATATGCGTCTTTCTGATTTTGGCTCTGCCTAAAATTTTTCAGAGTGTGAGTGGAGAAGCATATCAGAGTGTATGCAATAAGCATTGCTCTTTGCTTTAACACTGCAATGAGTTCATCGTGTTCAGATTAGTTTCCTATGGTTCCTGCTGAAACCTGTGGGAAATTGCATTGTTCTTTTCTTCTGGGGACCCTTATTGACATTAGGTCACAGGTTACTTAGTGCTAATCAGGATGAGATGGTGGGTGGGCTTGTTTATGTCATGGGTARGGGTATCCTCCAGTGTCTTGTGAACCACAGCAGGTTGTTACTTGCCTCTTTGTCTTGTTTTCTCTAAGAAAAATGTGTCCAAGACAAGGCTAGTCACAAGAAGTTTGGACGAAAATCCAGYGAGGCCAGTTTATCTCAGGGCAAGAACTGTTCCTGGTCTTCTTTAATTTAGTAACATAGGCATAGRCTGTTAGTTTTAATTGCCTTCCCCTGCCATTCCTACCCTCTTAAACTGAAAACACAGATGGAAAAGCAGTGAGTGTATAAAATAATTTGCATCTCATTTGCCTATTATTAAATGATTAAGCATGCAGAAAGTTCTTTGGAAGAAGGAAAAAAGAGCCTGAAATGGAAGAGTGGAGCCAATAAAGCACCTGTTGTTGGACTGAAAATTTCTTTAGGATCCCAAGAAATATCACATTTGTGAAATTATATCAGTACTTGACCTTTTTGTCCTTAAGAACAGAAGSGAGGGGAAAGAGGAGGAAAGAAGACAGAAACAGCAACTTCTCTGGATCTGTCAGTATTTTCCTGGATCTTCCATTTGCAAAGGCTCTATGACACCACTTAAGAATGCAAACATCTCTTAGTGATGTATGTGYTGGGGAGGTGCAAGAGAAAAGTGAGGCTGAAGAACAGATTCAGAACATTACAGGGAATACAGAGCAAATGAAATAAAAATAACAAGATTCCTCCAGGTGCTTCTACTACCGTTAAAATTCAAATAGGGACTGAAAAATCAGCCTTTATTTGGAACCTGGTGCAATTTCCTGTGTCCTCTGTCCAATAATGTATTCTGCTTTTTGCACCAAAAACAGAGGTTTGCAAGCTGTGGATAAGCTCCTGAAGGTGTTTGTCAAGACCCAGGTCACACRGAGATTTACAATGAAGCTTTAGTGCCAGCACACAGGCAAGCAATAGACTGATGTGTCTACTCTGCTTACTCCTCCAGAAATGGTCTGGTATAAAAAATTTTTTGTTTTCTTTGCTAATACATATGTTCATATAGCTGTAATATGCTTTTGAGTATATAGTGAAATTTAATTATTTGAGTTATTGAAGAGGACAACTTAATAACAAAAAATGAATGGTAAAGAAGAAGAGATACTTTATTTAGACTGGACGTCTAAACTTTTCCTTAAAATATAGTGGGATATCCTTTTTTGTGTTTATAACACTAGAGAAATCCAAAAATAGTATTTCGGTAAAGTGAAAGTTGAATACAGACTCAAAAAGTCAGTTTGATCCTTGATACATAAATTCTTGACAACAGACAATTAATGTGATGATAATCCTTGGTATTATGAAGAAAAACTCCTCAACTGTTACATCCAGCTCAAATGTCCGCATCTCAGGAAGAATGCTGACATSTACAGAAGGTCATAGAAAGTCATCTAAAATGAGAAAAATATTAATTATAACAACTACTATCTTTTTTCAGCTTAGCAAAAAGGGGTTGGACTAGATGACAGTTATTTAAAGGTCCCCTCAACACAAAGTATTCTATTATTCTATAATAAAGTGYTAATTGATTACTTGTTTTGTCCTTAAGAAAAAAATTCTACATCTGTATAAACATACACATGGAACTGAAAATTGATAGCTATGCATCAGCTRAGGTGACAAGACCATTGCAGAGCAGAAAAGCTGGGAATTGAATCTCTTTATATTTTGAAAAAAACTTATACATCAGATATATATTATATGAATTTACAAAATATTGTATTGGAGCTATCAATCTCCAAGTTGTTTAACTCAAGTTGGGATATTTCTACTCCAGACAGTTATTGTAACAAGCAGGAAAAATCCCAGGACAATCCCAGGCCATGCATTATGCAGGAGGACAGACTTAACACTGGCCTTGAATGCTASTGCCTTCTGGTTTTCAAATCTGTGAATCATCAATTTAAGATTCTTTTTAATTGACTCAGCTCTTGCAAGGGAGAATGTGGGGGTTTAGCCTGTACTATCTGAAAACTGACACAGTGCAGAAGCTATCAATAATGTTCATAGTTTACACACTTCACTGTTCAACTATTATGTTTCCTAGCCTTAATTTAATAAACTCTGAGTTGCCATGGCTTCAGAAGATAAACATCCAGATTTTTCAATATAAACTGAAACTATGACATTCATATGTCACTGCTTGTAATACATAGAATGAAAAGTTATGGTCTTTCAGCCTGACAAGGATTATCAGAGTCAGATGATGCCAGAAATCGAAGGTGTGGGAAGGTGGAACAGGAATCAAGAAGGGAGTTTCTGTGGTCCACCTATCTTCACTCAGTAAAAATTTCTTTTTATAATTAAAATTCCATAGAGAGTATATGAATGGCTGTAATGTCAAACTTTAAATCACTTTTTAAAACAGCTAAAGAATTCAGTACTTAGACTGTAATTTGTAAAATGGTTGTTTAATATCTTTGGAGCAGAAACTAAGGAGGGTATGTTTAAACTGATGTGTATAATTTTTCCTATCCACATATGGATAAGACTGCTAAACATTTTATTTTACCATGAAATATCCCAGAGAAAGGATAATCACTAGTATTTCTCAGGCAAGTCCAGTACACTGGGAAATCTCTTATTTAGCAGAGAGGTCAGCATAAGGACCTACATTTTTTTASTAGCTTATCATGGATGTATTTCACTGCTTTTCAGGGAATATTTCTTGAAATGCCAAAGCAGGTGCCTTAAAAYGCCTCATATTTTGTGCAAAAACCCTCACCCATAAAACCTCTGTTATGCATGTTAAAACTTAATAGCTAGAATATATCATATTAACACACCACAAGCTACATTGACGTAGCATTATGAAACTGAAACTAATACCTAGAAAAAGTCAGGGTATTCAGTGTAAGTGATTTAATTTGAGCTTTACATTTTTTCACACTGTCTGAGTGACATGACAGTGTGAAATCAATTTGTAATGTCGAATATTTGAAGGCTGAGACCACAGTGTAAATGAAAGCAAGCAAAGAAAGCACAGGCATCACCAACTGATTGCTAACTAGAAGGAATGCAGGGGAATTAAAAGCATATCTTTCTCTCAAAGCTACCTTTATGGATGAAYATAAGCCAAATTAATGAAAGGGTTAAGATTGCCAGGAACAGGGAACACCTAGCATAATTCTCCTATTCTGTATATACTGTTGATAGTTTCCAGTGWTCCAGAAGGAACAGTTGCCTAGAGAAAAGAGGTGACTTATTTTCTTGGCGTTAGCTTTATTCAAAGCTTTTGTACTCTGGACAAAACCAGTAAAAGGAATAAAATCCTTAATTGTTGGGACCATGTGTGCTTGCAGGTGGTGAGGYAGGAGTTATCACTGACTATAAGAACAGTTATAAGAACAATTTAAACAAGTGCAGCTATAGCACCTTAATTCACTAATCAGTGAGACATGTAGAATGCTTTCCATGGAACTCCTTTTTTCTACCTCATCCCTCCTAAGTCTTTGACATAGATAGAGTAAATTCCATGTAATTCTATATGTTGCTGAGATACAATCCACCTGTGGGTTGGGTTATTCCACAAAGGCACATGCTTCCAAGATGTGCATGTCTTAAGTAGGGCAATAATAATCTCTTATATTTCTTACTACTTCACAGTAGTAAGATGTGGGAATGGTGTGTTGGGATCTGGGCAATGTTAAGGGAAAACACAAACAAAGAAAGTTCAATGCATAACAGACAAATAAACTCTAGGTTCAGTGTTAGATACCATTTCATAAAGTTGAAATTTAAGGGGTTTTAAGTAGTCTCCGTAGAAAAGCAGAAGTAATTTCATCTGCCGAAAACATTCACCAAATCCTTCAAGAATAATTAGTTGAGCAGCTTCCAGCAATATGGGCAGTCTTTGGTTCTCTTGTTATTTTYAGTCTTTTTGTTAATGTTTTTTCAAGACTATTTATTTAAACTATCAGCTAAAATCTCAATCTTGATGATCTAAATAATAAAGGTACAAGGCACATGACACTATCATTTATATTTCTTGCTAACAGTACCTTTGCCCAACTACCTTGTCTTTTGAATAATTGGTTGTGATATATCCATTTGCAATGTCTCAACAACAATTTGATAGTCCTTTCAAATCTATTTTTACATTGCACATTTCTTTAAATAATCCACCATTTTTTCTCATTTCCAGTCACTTTCAGTCATCAGTACTTAGGACCTTGATGAGAGATCTTCTACAAACGCAAATACATAGATTGTTTCCCAGTCTCCACAGATTTCAGTATCCCAGCTCCCTTTCTTCAAGGAGGCTAGGATCAAATTTGAAGTCAAGCAAAAGAAAAGGGCCCTGCAATTACCTGCAAGAGACCAGGTGTGTGACCTTCAACAGATGAAGACAACACACTATGCTTTGGAYTAGCCCTTTCTCTTGCTTTCCCCATCCAAACTCTTTGCCTTTCTTTGAAGGGAGTTCAGTTAAACTAGTCAACTGAATCAGGATCTATTTCTAGCAGTGATTTATGTCTCWGCACCATGTGGTTTTTTATGACTGAGTTATTGCCCCTGATGGGAATAGTGCAGGTTTTTACAATGGAAATAGTGACAGGCAGACCCTTAGCCATTGTAATGTTAGTAGCGAGACTGTGCACATACAAAGGAGCTCTTCAGGGAATTGCAATTACATGATATATATTTTTTCCTGATTAAAACCTGCCATCCCATGTTTTAATGGGGAAGCCTGGGAGCATATAAATCTTTTTGCCAACAGGCTTAGAAATAGGCTGGATTATTGAGACCAATTCTGATGTTCATGACTGAAGATGCCTCAGGTATTAATATAGATTAGGTTTTGGAGTAATGCACTACTGAGTTAAAAAATGTAACTGGATGGGGCCAGGACCAAAAGGAAAAATCAATTAAAGTTTAAAGAAAGGACAACCAAAATAGCATCAAGTTTCAAAGTTGTCAAAAATGAGGCCTGCATCTCAAGACAAAGCCTGTTCCTGTTAGAAAAATAACAACTTAGTAAGATTAAGTATAAATAACAAAGAAACTCAGATTAATATGGCTTTAATTAATTATATTTTAATTATATTATTAATCTAATTAATATAGATCACTACTATTGATTTAAAATTAGTAAGAACAATTACTCTGACCTCTAAARACTTCACGTTATCTGAATTCAGGTGACTAGATGCATTTTTGTAGGAGGACCCACCCACCCTAAAGATTAAAAACATKTTTCATATACAGAGTATAAGCTACAGAATTTTTGAAAACTTATATGAAATTTAAAGAGAAAATAAAATAGAAACCATTATGAAAACCTGAATAATGTTCATTCACATATAGGAATATTGAGRAACATACTATTTCTTGTAGGTATCAGAGGAAGCCAAGAATATAGAAATCCTTATTTATCTAGTCACTCTCTCATAAATAGATCTAATAGAACTTCCCAACTAAAGCAATTTTTCCTTCCAGCTAGGCAATGAGAGTAGTGGAGCTGGAGAAAGTTACCTGTACTGTGATACAGCCAGTTCTTGCACAGGACTTCCATCTCCTGGTGCAGGCAGTTCTGTACTTTTCAGCCAATACTTCTGTCCAATTTGTATACACATTTCTATTCATTTGTATACTGTATACAAATGACACCTTTCAAGTCACATATAGAAATTTTATTCTCCGTTTTCAAGGGCCTTAGGACACCCATAGAACCTGTCTGCCTYGCAGGTGATACATTCTTGCATGTGGCCAGMSTGGAGTGAGCCACCTGGAGATGTATCAAGTCTCTGAGGGTGCCTGCACCTCTCAGATTGGCTTAATAAGAGCGAGACCACTTCTCCAGGTGTGCCTTGTAACAGAAAAGGGTTTAATAAAAAGAGAAAATAACAAACAGTACAATGCAAATAAAAATAAGCCGTACAAGTGCAAGGAGACCCTAGCACTATGTAAAACACCCCAAAAAAGCCAYRAGSGGCTCTGTGCAGTCCATTAAGTACCTAATGGTCAGGGAGCTGTCCTTGGCAAACTGCCCAATAGAGAACAGCTACATTGCTGAAAGACAGGTAAAGAGACCTATCCATGCCTCTGTCCTGGCATACAGCAAATGGCTGCCAGGAGTGCAAAGAACTTTATAGGGCTTTTCCTTTTAAGTCTTATGGTAGCACTGAAATCCTTTTCCTTTTGTGGAAAATACCTGTTTGGTTTAAAGCTGCACTACTACACACAGGATCCTTTACCCATGCATCTCCTACCCTGGATCTGGATCTCCAAGTCAGCTCAGGCCTGGACGTGTCATAGGTCCACCTGAGTCTAGTCCTACTTCTGCTGCTGTAGATTCCTGACAGGTTTTCCTGGGTGGACTCTGAACCTACATACTAGCTGTGTTGTCTGTAATTCCACCTATCCTGCACTGAGCCTTGGCTCCTGTTCCCGTCTTGACTTGTGGAACAGCCACCTTCTTACTCCTCTGCAACAGCAGCTTTCACTTTCCTCCTTTGCTCTTTTTTTTTTCCATCATATTTATATCATGGCTGATCCAGCTCAGAGCGAAGCACTTATTTTTCACTTAACAATGTGAAGTCTTCAGGCTACGGTTTAATGGGAGGCCAAGGGGCTGCTAATAATACTTGAAGTCAGTAGTTCAGAAGTCAAGAGTTTTTAGACTGCCATCTGGGTTTCAGAGAGTAAGAAAATTCAAGAAATTCTGCCTACTTTCTCCCTTCACCTTTACAGGTCAGCCTGCAATGTTATGATAATAATACTACTTACTTTTAACCTAAGCTTCAACTGAGGGATATAACTTAGTTCATTTCTCTAGAGAGGCTTGGATTTGAAGGTGATTTGCTTAAAGTCATAGATCAACAGAACTGAAAAGGAAGTTTTTATGCTCAGTACAGCCCACATTATGTAACCCCCAGTTTGTGCTCAAACTTCCAACTGTGCTCCAGTGTTCAGTCAGAACATCAGACTGGAAATCTTTTGTCTTTCCTGCTCAGCCTTCATCTATACTTGACAGAAAGAAGAAAATTCCTCTGTTCAGAGGACAGGTCTGAAGGCTCAGGTTTCTTACCTTTGGCAAAATATGAAGCATTTTCTCTGATCTCAGAAACATTAAAGCTATAAATTCTAGAATGCTCCCCTATAATCAAGAGTACCAGATATGCACAGTCTACTTTGTCACGCAGAATAGAAAGTGCCTTTAGAAGTACTTCACATAATGAGAGGAATGTACAGCRGTCAGGGGACAACCTTGAGACCTGTTCATTAATGTTTGTGTTATCCTTGGAGAAAAGGCTACAAAGGCAGAGATGCTTCTACTCTATCTCTAATTCACAAAGGTCCACCTGGAGGAAAACATTAGCAAAATTGAAGGAAGGAGCAAATAAAAATAGATCTTTCCATTTCTTCCTCTTTCTGCTGTGAGGTCTCAATAGCAAGATGAACAGAATAAATTGAATTAGTTTCAGTTATTTTTGATATTTTTATTTTTAATCTCAAAATGGTGATTAATTTCTGTTATTTTCTCTGTAAAGAAAGTATGCACTGAAATGGAAATTGAAAGGAAGTATGCACCTTGCTTACACGGCGGCCAACATTTAWGCCCAGGGTGGAAAGAGAGGGATTGATTTGTCAATTGAATGATAGATCCTTCTATCTGTTTCTACATCTCTCTCTTTTCTTACCCTGAAATCTTGAATCAGAATCATAGAATCAGTTAGGTCAGAAATGAACTTTAAGTTCATCAGGTGCAACCATTAAGCCAAAACTGCCAAATCCGTCACTAAACCATGTCCCCATGTTCTAAATCTGCATGTCTTTTATGGGAAGCATCACCTTCAGGGATGGTGGCCTCACCACTTTCCAGGGAAGCCACTGCATGACAACCCCTACAGTTAAGAAATTTTTCCCAATATACAATCTAAATGTCCTCAAGTGCAACTTTGATACCTTTTCCCCTCACCTTATTACATGTTTCCTAGGAAAATAAACTGACCTCCATATCATTAGAGCTTCCTTTCAAGGCAGTTGCAGAGAGCTGTAAGTTCTCCTCTGAAACTTCTTTTTTTTCCAGTTGCGTCAGATATTAATCACAAGACCTTTTCTCTAGACCTTTCACCAGCTTCATTGCCCTTCCTGGACACAGTCCAGCACCTTAACGTCTTTCTTGTAAGGAGAMCCCCCAAACTGAGCATATTATCCAAGGTGTGACCTCACCAAAGCTGAGCACAGGGGGACAATCATTCCCCTAGTCCTGCTGACTACATAATTTTATGATAAAAACAAGGATGTCATTTGCCTTCTTGGCCACCTGGACACACTTCCTGCTTGGAGTCAGGTGATCCAGCTGTTGAAAGGAATCATACAGTTTACTATTACTACCACATACTTTTCTGCTAAAATTGTAAATTCAGAGGAAATATTAAAATGAACCCCAAAATCTTGAAGCCAGATATTTTCCAACTTTTGAATGTCAAATTTGGAAAGAGGGAAGGAGAAAACCAGAGAAGGATAGCAGTAGTGCTCTCTACATTCTTTTTATGTTCAAAAGTTAACTGGTTTAAAATCTGCCTTTGAAGATGTAAGACCTTCTTGACATGCTGTTATTATAAAAAATTTGTAGCTGAAGAGACTTTTACCTTGGGAAATTTACATATGTAAATTAGCATAAGTTGAACATGTCATTGCTGGAGTTATCTGCTTTCACTGATAGTTATTCAGTGAAACAGTTATCTGTGTACCAATTTACACAATTTTCTCTGCAGTTCTCATTTTATGAAGGTTTATTAATTTACTAACTAATCACTCTGAGTCCCATGGTACTTTGGCTATGTGGAGTTGGCAGGATCCCATAAACTATTATGCCTATATATTTAATTTTAAGTAGATTTCYTATTTAAAATACCTGAGGATAAATTAAAAATCAGGTATGTTTTTTTCTKTTAGGGGAGGATTATATAGCTGTGGCATACAACACATTTAAAAAAAAATAATTATAAGATTTAAATAATTTAAATTTTATTATCTGTTTCACCAATACATAAATCAGTTTCATAATGSTATTATGCAGGCATGTGTTGTATAAGTGACATATATCTCTATACAAGTTATTTTGGGTTCTTTTTAATTCTTGGGGGATTTGGTTTTGTTTGGTTTGGTTTTGCTTTGTTTGTTTTGGAGGGTTGTTTGCTTGGTGAGGTTTTTTCTGTTTTCTTTTGGTTTTTTTGTTTTTTTTTTTTTTTTTCTGTTTTCTTTTGGTTTTTTTGTTTTTGTTTTTTTTTGTTTTGTTTTGTTTTATTCTTGAATAACTACTATAAGAATGGCATTTCCTCTACATTTTTACCAGAGTGTAAATTAAAGACAGTATAGATAAGGTAAAGCAAGAGGTTAAGATGGGAATTGTCTTTCTTCCAGGTATAAATAAGTCATGTCTTGCTGAGTGTATTTCTCCATTGTTTCAGAGATTGAAGCATTCTCAGTCAGGGATTTTCTCATCCCACTAGAACCACCTCAGGACATGTGAAAGACYACATTGATAAACATCTTATTGACTCAGACTATAAACCATAGCTTTAGTAACTCTGATATGAAGTTTAGGGTCTGACTTGAACAAATGACAAGAGAAATTCTTTGTTAGGCCAAATGACCTTGTAGTGAAAAGGAARACCACTGGAGTGAAATTCAGAGCAGGCAAGCTTTAATAGCTGTTTCAGGAGCTAACCACCATTTGAACAACTGATTCTATTGAATTTATCTCCCTGGTCATCAAAATGTGCTCACAAGCAAAATCACTATGGTACTGCATGAACTTTACTGTAGGGAAGARTAAGGAGCTATCCCACATGATATAAAGCAATGTGTGTATACTGAACCAGTAGGAACATTCTCTGAGGATTTGCAGCATTGCTGTATGCCACATGCAATTCCCTCTAAAATGAAATTTCTTACAGTATAATTTCTTCCTGAGAACAATGAATTCAGTGTGCATGGAAGGTAGATTCAAATCATCACCCAATGAATTGTTTGAAATTGTCAGCTGAATATATTGCAGTTGTTACCACATGTGAACATGTATTGCTAAATTCTTATGCRGTCAAAGTCCTTCAGTTTCACAGTGGTTTTGTATAAGAATATTATAAATAATGAGACAAAAAGTGTGATAAAATTGAGTTAACTYCTGCCCTTCCATTGAAAGAAAAAAACAAAGTTTTGAAAATGAGTTAACTGGTCTTAAACAGCTAGAGAAGATGATTGCCTAGAAGAAGACAATGACTTCCTTCCACATCCCATGGCACCAAAAGGCTACATTAGTTTCAGGTTGAAGCCATTCAAGTCAATTGCATTTCCAGACTTTAACATCCCATGGAATTGCCTTGTCATTGTGACAACCAAGGGAAAATAGGATGGGAAAAGGGAGGAAATTGCAAAGCTGAGAGGAAATTAGATCAACTTTGCTTGTCAGAACTATAACTCGTTGCACCCTGGATCAATTACCAACATTAACCGAGGTTGCTTCTCRACAGATTAAGCCGGATTCTTTGGAGGTGAAGCAGGAGTTGAAAACCAGGGCTCCACTGACTGATACAGCTCCCAAACTATCAAGACTTTTATTCTGTCTTTCTTTTATTCAGTGAATACTTTATAGAATAATAATAAAAAGTCTTCTTGAAGGGAAACAGAGAATTATGCATCAGGACAGATAATAATCAGGGGATTTGCTCATGGATCTGAGAGATGAGAGATGAGAGATATATTCAACAGAATATGGATATAGAAAATGGATATATTCAATTTTTGAGTATCAGTCTTGTATCTTGATTCAATGTTCTGTATGCTTGACTACTGGCTACAAAATATTTCTTTCTGCCTGGGGTTTTTGAGTCTATCAGAGAAAACCTGTCATGTATATCTTCAAAGTTAAGCTTCCTGGAAGTACTCAGTAAACYTAAATATATCTTCATTGCAATAGTCTTTTCCAAAATGCCTGATAAGTCTGGTGCTAAATTGCTTAGGCTTATCAAGACTTAAGTAATTTAAACATAGCAGTGATTAGAAATGTAAACTCCCAGGAAGGAACCCCATAAGGTTATTTGGTAATTGAGTGGGGGATTTCAAGCATTTCTTCAATCTAAATATGGACTTAGTTGCTTAAGAGGTGGTTAGCACCACTTTGTCCAYCTAATCTTTTCTCACTACTGCACTGACATCAGTAAGACATGTTCACAACAGTTACTCAACATAAATATCCCTAATTTCAGTAGATGTGTAGTGAAGGAATTAAGCATTTTCCATTTGAGGAATATTCTCAAGCCTCATTGTGACATTTTCAAATAAATGCAGGATGTACTTAAAAATATTCTGAAAGCATCTGGAGAGGGTGTTTTAAAGGTTTTTGATTTATTTATATTCTTTTGTTGTTATTTTGTGTGGATTTCTCTTTCAAGCAAGAAATATTTTGTGGTTTTCTCTAATTTCAGTGATGTTTCAAGTCTTTGCTGTATACTTGTTCTAAAAAACACATTAGAAGATGGATATTTTCCAAAATATTTGATGTGCATGATTCAAAATAGAATTTACTGCTGTTATGCTTCCTGACTTTTTCCATTTAATTTACACAGTATTTCTTGAGAACAGGTTGTAGCTATTTTAACTATGAAGAGAAGGATCCTAGTATTTCTTGTATGAATATTGATGAAAAAATTGATTAAAACATACAAAGTGTCCCTTTAGAAGGGCATACAGCATTATTAAATCAGACATACAAAAAAACCCAAACCCAAACACCATGTGAATTATACATCCCATGAATATTAGCTAGCCAAGATTGGATTTCATATTTTTTCAATCATTAAGCGACATGTAAAAAACTCAAAGTAATGACAACTGTAAAAATGTCAATACAATTTCTGATTTTTTCATTCCTTTGTGAGAAAAAAATGCAAAYATCCTTAGATCAGAGACAATTTTTATATTATTTTTGCAATTATATGTTTTTTTTTTGTCTGGCAACAGACATGTCAGGCAAGGTTATGCTTTCTCAGTGGCAAAAACAAGTGAAATAATTTTAATTTTTTGCCTAAGATGTCATTGATTATTAATAGTTTTTAGTAMATCTTGTGTTGTTTTTCCTTATAATTCTGTTTCTATTGTGTGCTTTCCAAAAGTCTAGCAATGGGTTTACTCTGCTTCCTGTAGAACTATGTCAGCCCAGATTAAGAACACCAGAAAGATTAGATTTAGATATTTCCTTCTCAGTTGCCATCCTGTTGTTCTCCAGTGAACAGGGTCAAAACTGATTCTGAAAAAAYGATGGGAAAGTTCAARCATATTTTCAGAAAGTACTTAGGATAGCCAACTGTATTGAAAGATATTCAMTGGATGTCATATAAACAGTCTCCTGTRATCAGAACTAAACTTGGGMWTTAGTTCTACTATGGGAAAAAACATGCAACTGATGTAATGTCAGAGAAAGTAAATGACAGATCACAGCTGAAAATTTTTTAATCTGATAAAATAGCTGCCCAAATGAATGGGAGGAAATATATTTCATTTTCAAACAGAAAATAAAGTTCTAATGATACCAGTTAAATGTTAACTTGAGATCTTACAATTGTGGATATTTGTTTAAGTAGATTTTATTAGTTGCCACTGAAAATTTCAGATTTTTTCATTTAAGTGTGGTCTGGATAATTCAGTGTACAAAAGAGAAAGAGTAGTGGTAAATATAGTGCGTATATAAGCTGTAAAAAAAAAGAGCAAGAATTAAAAGAGAGTTTGAGACTTTTTATTTCAGGACTTCTATTTGGCTGTGTCTGACCCTTCATCCATATTTTGGTTAATTTTTYTTTTAACTCACTTTACAGCATTTTGTAGTACTTGTCATCTAATCAGCAGACTATTGAGGGCAGTTCCTCCAATAAAATGTTAAATTGTTATATTACAAGTTTAAAAAAAATTAAAAAGGAATAAATCAGAAAAACTGGAAAAAATATTAAGGAAAYGGACTACAAGTATTGACAAAGCTGACTAAATTAATTGGGAAATCATCTTCTTCCCCAAGCCCAGTTTTCTGAAGTTATTTAAGCTGTATGTTGTTCTGCCACATTCTGTTTTTCTGTATTTCAGTGGCAGTTTGAATAATAATTTACTTTCTTCAGTTATATTTGAATTAATTGATGAATATGGACCTAYAGTAGTTTCACTAGGATTTTCCATATATATATGAATAAGAAGTACCACTGAAGTACCTAGGTAARTTCCTGTTAATAATAAAAGATTCAGAATTTGATTCGTGGCTCATGTTGTTTGTATCTTTTCCTTTTGTATCTCCTATAAATGGGATTTTTTTGTCCTTTCCCTTGCTGCCAGTATGACACTTCTGGAAACCACTTATAAACAGAAAGTGTGGAGGGACAGTGAAAAAATATAAAAATAAGGAAAAGGAATAGCAACAAAAATTACTAAATTTTAAAATATTTTAAGAAGAACCACTCTTCARTTGAGTGAAGACAAAAAACTTTATTAATGGACTTTAAACTCTCTTTAAATTAAAAAAAAAAAGTCATAATAATAATAACAGATGAGCAGTTAAAAGATATTAAACACAGCTCAAGAAGCTTAACCACAAAAGATAAAAGCAACAGTTACTCAAGTTGCCCRAGTTAATGCCTTGCATGTAGTAATAGCATCACTCTGTCTAATTCTTGAGACCTGGCACATGCCAATAAGGTAARAGACTGAGCCTTTCCCAGGTTTAGGTTTTCTCCTAGCCTCTCCTAGTCCCAACACCCAGCCACCCCATTTCCTGYCATTTCCAGCTGTTTTGAAGAATTTTGTTATCAGCTCCGTGGGGAGACAAATATGTGGTAGTTTGGATATTTAAATGTCTCTAATATTTTCTCCCTGTGAAAAAAAAGAATAAGAAATTTAAACTTGAGACTGTGAGCCAGTGTCAGCTTTCATTTTCTTCACCTGTTTTTTTTGTTGATTTTCTCCCTCACCTCATTTTACTCTCCCAGACTGCAGACTGCTTATACTGAAGAATGAGTCATGGCTTGAATGATATCCTTCAGCATCTCTCCAGATGCTCACAAAACAATTGCATATAGATCAGCACTCTTTATTTCTTGTTGCCCTAATAATAATAGTAATAATAATTATAATAATGAYAGTAAGCCRTAGAGTGAGGCACATRATGTTARTTTTTGATGGATGGTATCCTCCATGTGATCATCCAGASATCTTACTAACTTATTTCAATTAGCAAGTCAACCAGAAATTTGAAATATTACCAAGACACAGACAGGGAAAATGTAAAAACAAAGTTTTCTTTCTTAGATGGGATTAGATTGCAGCGATAATGAAGCTGCCAAAGTAATCTGAGTGCTGCAGTCAGAAGAGGTGATGCCCTTCCTGGCTGACTGATTTTCTATTGGTAGCCTGTCATAATTTATAAAACATAATCCATAGAGCTATGAGAACAAAAGAAGGTCTGGAGGGGCCAAAATAGATAAAAGAATACAGGAAGACCTCTGCTAAGTATGAATACTCTTGTGGGGTTGTCCAACACCACTGGATTTTGGATGTCTCAAACTCTTCCATAACTTAACCGAGTCTGCTCTATTTAAGGAAGAAATAAGGCACTAATGAGGTTGTACTAACAGCAATGGTTAAGGACTGATASTTATATCTAGAAATGCCACATCTTCTGCAAAGCCATAGAAAAACTGTAATTTCCTTTTCCTGAAAAAAAATGATGAAGTACATCAGTACACTGGTTTTTTTCCTGTTTTTTCCCATACACATTAGCACTATTCTGTTCTGGGGATTTAAGGTGAAAGAAATAAGTGAAGTGAGATGCTCTCACCTTTTCTTTTTAAGTTCACACATGATAGAATGTAAAATACTATGAGAGATGACTTTCTTTTTAGAAACTTTTGGTGATGTCAATGATTTGTCTGTGTTTTACATGGGTAATAAAACACTGTAGGAGAAAAAAATACAAATAGGTTTTTGTTTAGATCCACTGTAAATTTTCTCCAATGTTGGAGAATTTTTTGTGATGTCAGCTGAAATCAGAGAAGCTGAAAGCAAAACTTCCTTTGTACTCAGCTAACTAACCTGGCCAGCAAGAATTGCACAGCTTTTCCTCATGTGACTCATTTTTTGTTTTTTTGATTTTTCTGTTGTTATACATGGTTTTTATCTGGTTGGCAGAGAAATGTGTTGCTTATTAGATATAATCAATAATATGGCTTGTGCATTTCTTTGTGGGAGAAATCAGTTTCTAGGAGGAGAGGAGAATTTTATAATTTTTTGTCCCTATAAATTTTATTTATTCCAGAAATTTTGCTCTGCAATGGGAAAATAACACATTGGGAAAAAAATTGTAAAATTTGTTTTCCTGGAATTTTTTTCTATGGTCTTAGGTTTGTGTCTGATTTCTCTATGTTTATGGTCAAATTCATACTATTTAAAGCAGTGAAATGTAAGATGAGATAATGTACAATGGGTCTTAGGGTTAGAACTATATTTTAACCATAATTTATAGTTACTAACAAGACTCTGTCCTGGAAAAATTCTTGACCTAAGGAATAATAACTTTTACTTCAGAGATTTTACCTTTTTTTTTTTTAATTAAATTAATATCTCTTAATACCTTAAAAATAAGCCATAAGTAATTATCAATCTGGACATTCGACCACTAGTAACAAATGTGTGCATATTATGCACCTATCAGATGAGCTGCCATCTAGCACCTGCTAATTTTATASTAAAATGCTGATGTTCTATACCTTAGTCTGAGGGTAATAGACTGTGGAATCTTAGACAAATCCCTTCACTTCTGTGCTTTGTTTCCACAGCAAACCTTTGCCTTTGATCTCTAATTAGAGAGGATTTCTGGTGTAGGGATGGCCAATTACTTCCTTTGTATAGAACCTAGCAAACCCAAAGATATGAGGAAGAATTAACTGAGACTGGATATACTTTTAGAAAGCATCTCAAGTTCTAAGCAGATGTATGTTTTGGCCATATTTGGTCATGTATACATGAGGTATATGTCTTATCTTGATTGTACTCAGAAGTTTACAAGACAATTATTGCTTTTTTAGTTTTATTCTGTCCCATGATTTATAGAGAAGTAAATAGCCAGCTCTTTGAGAACTTTTCAATGCTGCTAGATGGTGAGAAGATAGGTGTCTACTGAACACCTCCTTAACTGTTTGCTTCTTAAATGTTTTATCTGGGTATTGACATGTGGACTCCGAAAGAGTCATCCTAGAAACAGTATAAAAAGGCACATAGTTTAGAGAGATATAGGAACAAAAATTGGTACACACTGTAGGAATGACGCGGGGACCTCTCGGAGTCCAGCTAGCTCTTTAAACACGTAGTTTGTTGCAAGGGTCATGGATTACAAAGGGGGGGCTCACTCAAGCTACAGCTTAGAGCAAGCCCCAAGGATGGAAAGGGAAAGAGAGAGCAGGGGAGAAAGCAGGCAGTGGAGCAGGCAGGCATAAGGCTGTATGAGTCTTGCGTGCAGGTAGGCATGAGCTTGTGTCCATGTGTAAGTTTGTGCATCTGTGTCTGTTATGCAGGCATGAGCTTGAGGGCAAGGATAAGGAGCTTGTGGTTGTGTGTGCTTTTGTATGTCTGTGAGTGTCTTGCCAGCATGGCAGGCAGAAGCTTCTGTGGGTGTGTGTGTGCATGTGTGTGTGAGTGTGTGAGTCTGTGTGCCTGTGTGTCTGTGTGTCTGCATGTCTTGTCCTTGTTACAATACTTTACATCTTTCTCTTGTGTTGAATATTATAATTTACAATAACCAATCCATAGAAGACACATATCCCATACAATTTACATATAGCCTATAAGCATTGCTACATTACCATATACCTGTTACATTTTAAACCTTAAAACCTACAAAAAAACCCTTTTTGCCGCATTACTAGAGTCTGTGATCTTTGGACTCTTAGATGCCTTCACTATCTTAGAGTTTTGTCTTATCATGGGGAATTCTCTTGGCTGGGCTAACCTTTGTCTTCTAGCTACTCAWTAACTATCTGCCTGGCTTCTTAGATGTCAAAGGTGGCTTTTATTTCTRCCTTGCTTATATATTTCATATTGTCACAATCCCCTTGCCAGGTATAATTATATGGCTGTCCTGTTTTATCTCTCSAACAATACACCTATTTATATAGTCCTCCAACCATCAGCTTTTAAATGGACATCCTCAGCATCCTGAAGGAATTCCAGGATGTCTATGTGAATATGTGAAACTTGCTGAAGGAGGGGTCGTTCAGTTTCGAAAACCTACCAAATATTCACTAAAGTCAATCTACTGTACCAAATAAAATAAAAGCTAAAATTTCTCTTTGTATTCCTCAGCTTTTTTTTTTTTTTAATTCAAGTTTGCAGAGACACATCAGGAGCTAACATTGAAAACAGCAATAATAAAAGAAACCCAAGTAATTTGCAGAAGGTGTACATCTTAAATACACATTTGGAAGACAGGAAAAAGCTAGGCCAAGGATTTACTTCCATCAAAAAGAGTTCAAAAGAAGCCATCAATCAGKGACTGTGTCAGAGAAGAAAAATGTAGATGTGTACAGAATTTTTTCAAAGCTGTCATCCTAAGTTGGAGTATATTTTTCAATTACTTTTTATTTTTCAAAGAAAGTGACAAATTGGGTGCTGTGCTTCTTTCTACAGGATTTTAGAAAGTTTTCTACAAGAGGAGSTGTGGACTCATGTTTCCAAGTCACATTTGAGTCTTCTTTGCACACAAATACACATAGCAGAGAAACTGACACTCATTTTCTTTATATTTTCTATTCAGTTCAATCATAATGAGAAACACAGGCTTTATAATGTTGTTATAAGGGAATGCTGAATTTGGAAAGGTTTTTTGGCTTTACCACAACCTTGTGTAAGGACAAGTACAGAGTGGAGAGGCTGGTGACACCAGGACACCATCTAATTCAGTGATAATGTTCCCTTTTCACATTGTTTTCCCATGTTGTAAGACTTTGCCAGGAGATTTTTTTTTTTACTCAATCATTTATCTTTTCTATGCAGCAAGACAGTTGAGTGACAGCATTATTTAGATGTGTGACAAGATGGCATGTGATATTACCAGTGTCTTCCTAACACAGAAATAGTCCATAATGTCTTGCAATTTCTTCCACAAGGCTGTACTGAGTAAGAGAAGATAAAGGAAAATAGAAAGCTTAATTTGCTCCAGAAAGGCAAGTTCTTAGTCAGAGAAAAAAGTTCCTGAAATTATCAGGAAAAAAAAAAAAGTAGAAAATCACTCACTCTCAGTAAGTCTGCAGTCAAAGTTCTATTTGAGATAGCAGATCGAACTTCATATATATTTTGCATTTAATATAAACTGAACTATCTCTTCATTAACACAGTTATCCATACAGTGTGTAGATATGCATGTGTGAGCATGCATATACAATTATTGGCTCTTTATTTCTATCTTCCTTCCTTTAGAGTAGACTGGCACTGCAGGAATTTCCTCAATTAAATAGTTAGTAGTAGATATAAGCACTGCAAGCTGTTTCCTGGCTCTTCTCAATATTTACAAATTGGCTTTTTATTATCTTCTTTCATGATATTTATAACTTAACCTGTTACTCAATACTCAGCTTTCAAGTTTCACCTCATTATTGATTAAAGGTGCTTGTTTCAGCACAAATTTCATTTYATGAAAATCTCAGCAGAAATTCTCCCTCTTTACATTTTTCAGTGACTATTTGATAAACTCTTTTGTCCTTTTTTAAAATTTTCTAAAAGTCCTTTTGATGATGATCTCTTTTTGCTGAACATGCCATTTGCAGAGTTTCTATCAGCAAAAAAACCCAAATTCCAAATTATAAAATGCTTTCCCTCTTTMAGCTTTGATCAGCGGACCTGGTGGATTCTCTCTGTTTATCTATAAGAGCTCAAACAGGAACATGTGCTTCTCATTTGCAATAGCATAGAGTAGTGAGAGTGCTCATTTCTACAATGAAAAGGCAAAAATAAAAAGTATTCAAAACAGGGACACTGAAAATTCAAATCAGTGCAGGAGTTTTGCTGAATCACAGGGGAAAAGATGTAACAGAAGATTTAAAATTGGATCTATTGTTTAAATGGCAATATGGCAAACAGGATTCTGCTGTAAAGAAATGTTGACTTTTTAATCTCTCTTGCTATCTGAATGTTGAGGAGACTGAGGAAAGGCCAGGTGTGCTTTAATTCTCAGTCTCGTCAGGGAAATGCTCTCAATGTGTTTATTAAGCTGTGTGGGTAACAGCATTTAATAAACTGTTTTCCARCATTAAAGATGTTTGCTTATCTGAGACTGAAAGGGGGAGAGATAAATAGTCTTTCCTCTCATTTYAATGGCTTTATGGTAGGAAATTACTTGTGACAGGGGTTGGAACAGGGACACTACTGAAATGTGCCACTGCTCATCAAACCCAGGTTGGGATATATGGGCTGTGGTTACCACACTCTCRCAGTCCTGGAATATTGTTGCAATAATTAGGAAAAAAAATTCATTTGGCAGGAAGCATGGGACAGGGTAAGCTGTCTATGTCTTTTTACTCCAAATGTGCCCTTTTTACTGGCAGCCTTTGGTCTCTGTGCCAGGACTTCCAATGAGGTGGTACTTATGCTTTTTTTGGTTTTCTTGTCCACTGCTCATGTGATGCGAGCACCAGCTTGCTAGTACTTGAGATCAGCAATTTATTTATGTGTGCCATTCATTTATTTCCTGCAAACTAACAAGAAGTTAATAACTGTTAGCTGACACCATCTGGACTGACTTTAGATCAGTGCTAAGAAGAAGGTTACCTATTCTACAGTGACATTTCCAAATGATTCAGGATAAGGAAGAGGTCAGGACAGAAAGTTAAAAATTATCAGATGTTGTGCAATAAGTAAGTAGTAACATAACACCATTCACTTGTGTGATGATGACATTAATACAGGGATTCGGTATTTGAGCTGAGTTTTAGTATTATGTGAAAACTAATTTGGCCACTGGGATAAGTTGTCACAGCTGCACTGAGATCACTGGAGGTTTAGAAGCTGGCAGCAAAAGTGAATCCACTTCTTTTCTTTGGTGACTTTGGTCTTAGGTCATAACACATGCTTTCTAAAACTAATAACATATGGCRGACTAAGCATGTTAATGGCCACAGTTTTGGTGGMGATCTTGTGCATGCAATTAGCTGAATACTCACCCAGCTGAATGTGGACATGTGAACACCACATGCACACCAGGATCAGCTAAACCGTGCAGATTTGCATGCCCAAGTATTTGCAGTAGAGTTCTCTTAATGTCCATCTACCCAAATCCCTTATGTAGAAGATTCAGTAAAAGAAGGAAGCCTATTTGCACAGCTGGATATTTACTTTGCTTTGGGAAACAGCTCTTTTGTTTTTCCCTTCATTGTTAAAGGAAAGTCTTCTATGCAGTTTAAAATAATTTCAAGAAGAGAACCAGATTTTTTTAATTACTCYTTCTTTTCATTGTATCAGACTGATATAAACTAGATTCAATCCTACATAATTCACAATTTATTTATTTATGTTTTGTAAGTGCCATCTCAGCTAGCATTTGACATGAATATGATTTGACAGGTTGAAATAAATACTGAAAGTCTTGTAAACCCAAATGGACCATATGTTTCACACACTGGACCACATACCCARCCCTCATACATGAGTGTGCCAAGGGCAAGTATTAATTCTGTTCTTTGGTGAGAACAGCTCCAGGTAAATGCATAAAGTTCTTTATCTGCATTTTTCTGAAAATTTAAAAAATCTTGTTTGTAAATTAATAAAAAATCCATGAGAGCAGTTGAARGAATAGTAACAATTTACTAGTGCTCCTACAGTCACTTCACTATGACACAAAAGCTTATCTTCATATTATATTGATACATGGATTGGAATTCCACATTCTTTCTGTCCTTGCATTAAATGCAAACTTGAGCAGGTTTCTTTCATAGTTGATTTTTAGTTGAACTTTGTAAGGAAAACAATCTCAGAAATCCATTAAAGGCTACACTCCACGTTTGATCACACTGGAGACTTCTAAACTGAAGATTATTTCCCTTTGACAAGAGAAATACAGCCATTGCCAATAAACACTGTTTCCTGCTGTCTTGAAAATATCCTTACTGTGTGCCTTCTTGATGTCTGAAGAAATTCATGGAAATCCATCATGTATTATTATTGATATTGACACATGAGTTTTTCATACGAAATATATCTTTGTTATCTCTKTTCAATTATTTAGAAGTAAGTGCTTTATCTGAACTAATAGAATAGAATCTGAATCCTCAGGTGCTGATTCATTCTRTATAACATAGAAAACAGTTGCTGTGGACAAAATATATTTTAGTTTATGTGTTGTTTAGTTTCCTCTAGTTCAATGTTTAAATCCAGTTGAAACTAGTAGAAAAAGGTTCCTCACAAGTCTTTTGAATCAGCCCTGATAGGCAACTAAACCCACCATAGGATCTTGTTTGATCCCTCTAACTGGATAGAGGGGAATATCAGAAGAGTAAAAGTGAAAAACCCGATAGGCTGAGATAAAGGCAGTTTTATAAGTAACTAAAAGCTGCACACATAWGCAAGGAAAAATAAGGAATTTGTTAACTACTTCCCATTGGCAGACAGGTGTTCAGATATCCCCAGGAAAGCAGGGTTACATCAGGCATACCAATTACTTGGGAAGAGAAATGTTTTAATTCCAAATGTGTATGTGTCACCWTTCCTCCCTCTTCCCTGCAACTTTCGTAGCAGAACATGATATCATATGTAATGGAATTTCCCTTTGGTCGGTCGGGATGATCTGTTCTGGCTCTATCTTCTCCCAAATTCTTGTGTACCCTCAACCTTCTTGTTGATGGAGTGGTGTGAGGAGTAAAAAAGACCTTGACATTGTTTAAGCATTGCTCAGTGATGAGTAATAGATTATATCTCTGTGTTACACTGTTTCCAGCATAAATCCAAAACATAAAAATTTTCTACAGTCAACAGTATCTCTGAAGTCCTCCAGTGTCACTTATCCAATGTCTACACACTTTCCTTTTCCTCTTAGCTCTAGCAGATCCCTGCTCGACAATCCATGTCTGCTCCGCTCTTTTGATTTTGGACTCCTTGGAGTTTCCTGTCTCTGCTAATCTTAAAAATTGACTGGCATGTGTGGACCCCAATACCTTCAAAAGCAGGGGATCTTAATAATTAACTCTTTTAGCAGACTGAATTCTTCTCTTCCCATATCCAGAGTTGAAGTTTTGCTGGCAGCTTTTCTCCTATTGACAGTGATTCGAAATTCCACTAGTTTGTGGTCACTGTGACTAAGGTAGCCACAGACTACCAGGCCACCCACAAGCCTCTCTCTGTTTTCAAAAAACAAATCCAGAAAGACACATTTCTTTGTCAGTTCCCTCAGTACCTGCACCAAGAACTTTTCTTCAACATGCTTCAGATATTTGCTGGACCTGTTTGTGTCTGCTGTAYGATATTCTGAGTTGATATCTTGGAAATTAAATTACCCATAAGGAAAAAATCAAGAGAGATCTCTTAATACCTTGTAGAATAATRCAGTATACTTTAAGGAATCCTGGATGACTAAATTTTCTGAAACTCAGACTTTTGCTTGTATGAGTGATTTAATAACTAGCAAAACAAACTATAATATTTAATCAAGAAGTATTGAGAAAAATTCTTTTCACGCTGCCAAGTGGAAAGTTTCAAATTTTGAGAAAAACATTTTTTTGATTCTGGATGTTTAAATCAAAACCAAAACTTTGCATAAGATTCAAATACTTGTAGCAAATGAAGCAAAAAACCACTAGTTGAAAAGAATTTTTTTCCTTAAAAACAATTTATTGTTGTACTTCATTTAACCTTGGATTAATACATCCATAGACAATACACTCTATAGATTTATTTGTGACATTACAATGCAAATGTGAATTCTCAAGTTTATAATTACATTTTATTTAGATACAGCTAGATTTTGTGATTCAAGCACTTTGTGAATTCCCTTGGTGCCTAAATCAATGAATAATTCAAATTATTCAGGTTGTATGTGCAGTCATAATGTACTTCAGCTAGACAACCCAGGGGATGGAAAACATGGCAGGTTGCAACATAGGCAAACATCCACAGATCCTGCACTAACTGAGAAGTTCCCATGATGCCTTATTTATTTCCCATTTTACATTATTTTTCTCTCTCTTCTACTTCTAAAAGAAACCAGYATGGATGGAGGAAGGAAACACTACTTCCTTGTGCTTCAGATAATACATTCTCCCTTWTTAATAGTAAAACTGAAGGGATTCTCCATTAATCAGTAATGGTTTATTCACACTTTTGTAGGAATCATGTAGCACAAAATTGGGTGGGTTTTTTTACATTACTTATTTTAATATTTCTCACAATTTGCTTTGCATTAATGGGGAATTTTGTGTGGCAGCACARGTTGCACATAATAAATTAGAAGACTTGGAAGTGCTGGTTGAAAGAGTTTATGGATATTTTATTTTATTTTRATTTTAYGTTCRTATAGTGGTAAAATGTSCTTATWAGTCTTTTTTCTASTTATATTTTCTTTCCAAAAAGTCACTGCAACATTTTTATTTGAGAGGTTAACAAGGTAYAAAGAAAACAAAACACTACACTGAAGTGAAAATAGAGACCAAAATAAACTCCGTCTTTTCACAAGCAAAAATAYTGTCTGTAAAAAATGAATTTAAGTTACCAACCCATTAACCTGACCAGCAGTTTTCAGTTAATTTAACTTACCTWTAGAGCCAATCCATTCTGGCTATACATAATGTCTATTCTTCACCTCCTCCTACTGATGCTCCCTGWCTTAATGAACTGCTCCTTCCCAGCCTCCACTGGTCTGTGAGCCAAAAGTCCCTTTGTGGTGTTATACCCATGTACAGAAATTATCTCTCACAGAAACTGCATCTATAATTTGTCAGTAAACTGTTTATTTTCATAGGACGTCCTACAGAAAAAAACCTACCCCCCAGAAAAAACAGCTGGCAGAAGCCTCTAGTATTTTGAACCAGTGTTGCTAGCCTCCCTCCATTGCAGTTTTCCTCAGCAGCTTATTTAAGGTCACAGTATATTATTAAATACTTGTGAGTAAAGTCTTTTTCAGTCTTATAGCTTCAGCAGTCTTATAGCTGCTCCTTTTCCTTTTCCTTTTCCTTTTCCTTTTCCTTTTCCTTTTCCTTTTCCTTTTCCTTTTCCTTTTCCTTTTCCTTTTCCTTTTCCTTTTCCTT
>CADDXX010000808.1:122047-135189 GCA_902810485.1 Alauda arvensis
CCTTTTCCTTTCCCTTTCCCTTTCCCTTTCCCTTTCCCTTTCCCTTTCCCTTTCCCTTTCCCTTTCCCTTTCCCTTTCCCTTTCCCTTTCCCTTTTCCTAGAAATGAATGTGACTTCCAGTGCTGGAACTGTGTTATAGTATGAGTGGCTAGTCTATCTGATTCCTATAACATAGATTAATAGGATTTAACATATTTTTTATTGGTCTTTTCTTAGAATTATAAAGCTGAAATGACACAAAACCCCCGTGGCTGATCTGTTAGCAAAGCCGTTAGCCACATTCTGTAGCAATATAGTTAGTGTCAGCAGTGAAGAAGCATTCAGATTCCTCAGAAGTCTTTTCCCACCCAGAGGAAAAAAAATGTTCTCTTGTAACAAGATAATGCCCTTCAGCCTTGTATTTCCCTGGGAATTGCTGATATTCTTTTTGACATATTCTAGTTGTTATAGGAGTGTGATATATTCTGTTTTGCTGTCACATCAATATCTCTATTTTTTATACAATTGTCTTTTTTTAATATAAATGTACTTCCTTGTATATACCTATTATCTAATACTGCTAAGTGTAAATACTGTTGTCATGGAACAAGTTTTTGGTTTTTTGGTTTTTTTTTTTTTTGAGTACTGGATACATGATTTTTTGTCTTTTAGACTCCTACTCCCTTTTCCTCTGTCCACTTGACATGTAATGGTGATTGTGCTGGTTTTGTCAGTCATAGAGGTAATTTTCTTCATAGCAACTAGTATGGGCTGTGGTTTTGTGTTGAAAACAGTGTTGACAACACAGGAGYATTTTAGTCACTGCTGAGCAGCGCTTACACAGCATCAAGGCCTTTCCAGCTTCTCACAACATCACACCCCAGAGGGCTCTGGGAGGGAAAATAGCCAGACACCTGACCCCAAAAGACTCAAAGGGAATTTCATGCCATATGTTAGCTCAGCATATAATGCTGTGTGAAGTAGAGGGAAAGGGGGGAATGTTCAGAGTGATGGTGTTTGTTTTCTGAAGTCACCATTGCGCGAGATGGAGCTCTGCTGTTCTGGGGACGACTGAACACCTGACAGTGGGGAGTGGTGAAGGAATTCCTTGCTTTGTTTTGTTTGTTTGTGTGGGATTTGCCTTATTTATTAAACTGCCTTTACCTCAACCCATGAGTTTTATAACTTTTACTCTTCTGATTCTCTTTTCTGTCCCATCTAGACAGAGGGTGAGCCAGCAGCTCTGGTGCTTAGTTTCCAGCTACAGTTAAACCATGATATTTGTCTTGTGTTACATCTCTTTTGTACCACTGTCCTGTCCCTTTTATGGTGACTGCGTTCTACTTTTCTACTGAAGTTTCTTTTGTGCATTTTACTACATTAAACCTAATTTTTCATATTTAATATCTCATATTCCACTAAGAGTTCATATTTTTTATATAATTTCAAAAATTAACYATGATTTTTTCACCAAACCTGTTTCCATTTAGATTTTATTCTCTTCCTCCAAGTGTTTTTCCCCAATATTAGAATTTTTTTCATGGGAATTTTTCTATTCATAGATGTGATCAAATTATGTCTAATGAAACATCCTTCCCAATTAAAATGTCAAAAGAACACCAGAAGAACTCCCTTAGCTTTCCATTATGGAGACAGTTGTCATTAAGCTTTCTGTTCTCTACATTCYACTACTCTTTTAAACACACTGTTATTTTAGTTGAGAATTCTGAGTACTTGTGGAGSTTTATGTGAAAACCAAAAAATGCTGGTCAGTTAGATAAAACAAATTATTAGCTTTTCAGCTTCTATTTCAACCAGGTTTTCTTTATAGCTTTCTCTTCTAGAGATATTTGAGCCCTGTACCTCAGAAATATTCTGGATTTCACTTTTTTTTTTTTTTTTTAATTTATGCCTCCTTGTATGCATGAGACAAAGCAACTCATTCTGGATATGTGGACACCTATCTGATTTCAAAGATAAGCTTTTTTTCATAAGTCCTTAAGAGTTGGATTATATAGAATTCAAGACTTTTTAGACCTGCAAACCATTATTTCWCCATTCCCATACAAYCTTTTATCTGCTTCTAAGAGGATGYAACCACCTGTTATGAAATTTCCAAGGGTGAAAGATCTTATAATAAGTGAAAAAAAATTCATATTTCCTTACTGTACAGCTGTTAAAATCCCTAAAATGTTACTTTACCCCGGCCTTTCTTAACCCAGTTTCCATCTGAATTTTCCAATTCCAAGAAAACAAGACCAGGTGGCAGATACATGACCAAAGATATTGTGAGTTCTGCCATGTAATTAGAAGTGYTTTAATACATGTTTTAAAAGATTATTTCCAACAGCATAGAACACAATTTMGCAGTATTTCTTATTTACAACTTCAGAAGTTAATCAAGTTTTAAAGCTTTTTTCAGAAAGTTATATGACTTCAACCTTCTAAGATGTCAAAATAAATTTGAAACTGAAAGTTTTTCTGTCATGGAGTAAAAAAAGCTAGGTTAATAAGGGTCATAATTTGTTCTAATTTTTTTATATTGGGTTTGCATGGCCAAGATTTGGGAGTGGAGGATGCTTACAGGGTTGGCTTCTGAAGAAGTTACTGGAAGCTTCTTCCATGTGCAGCAGAGCCTAATGGCTCCAAAGGCAGACATGCCAGTGGCCAAAGCTGGGCCAGTYAGAAATAGTGGTAACACCTCTGTGGTGACAGACTTAAGAAGAAGAAAATTAAAAGTTAGTGTGCACTTGTAATTGCGGGCAGAGAAGAGCAGGGTGCAAACACGTGAGAAGAACAGCTCTGCAGACACCAAGGGCAGTGCAGGAGGGACAGCAGGTGCTCCAGGAGCTGGAGCTGGGATTGCCCTGCAGCCCCTGGTGCAGACCATGGTGARACAGCTGTGTCCCTGCAGCCCATGGAGGATGGTGGAGATGCAGAGATCCACCTGCAGYCCATGGCAGAGACCCACACCAGAGGAGGTGGATCCCTAAGAGGAGGCTGTGAGCCTGTGGGAGGCCCATGGAAAGAGGGTCCTSAGCTGGAGCAGCCTGTCCTTGAAGGATTGCACCCTGTGGRAGASTGAYCCATGCTGCAGCAGTTTTGGGAGGACTGCTACCCATGGGATGGACTCASAYTGGAGAAGTCCACGAAGAACTGTCTCCTRTGGGAGAGAACCTGTGGTGGAGCAGGGGAAGAAATCCTCTCCCTCAGTAGCAGGAGAAACCACAGGTGATGAACTGACCATAACCCCCATTTCCTGTCTCCCTGAACTGTTGGGAGRGGAGGTAGAGATGGGAARGAGAGAGRAGTGAGGGGAAGATGTTTTTAATATCTTGATTTACTTCTYATTATYRTGCTCTGATTTTGTTAGCAATAAATTMAATTAATATCTTTAATTTKAGCTTGYTTTCCCATTATGGTATTTAATGACTGATTTCTCTCTGTCCTTATCTTATGAACCCTAGTCTGGAAAAAGGGAGACTGAGGGGAGACCTTGTTACTCTCTGGATCAGCCTGAAAGGAGKGTGTAGTCAGGTGTGGGCTGGCCTCTTGTCCCATGTAACAAGAGATAGGACAAGAGAAAATGGCTTCAAATTACTCTGGGGAGGTTTMTAYTGGATATTAGRTAAAATATTTTCACTGAAAAGAGTGATCAGGCTTTGGARCAGGTTGYTTAGGGAAGTASTGGAGTCATYATACCCAGAAGTGTTCAAAGATCTTGTGCATGTGGCTCTTAGGGACATGATTTACTGGTGGATCTGGCAGTATTAGGGTAAGGATTGGACTTGATGTGTTTAGARCCTTAATGATTCTATGATTCTTTCCATCTGTATTATGTATGGCTTTTTATTAACTTTGTTAATCTAGTAGAATCTTTGAGTCATATATTTAATACTGCTCTGCTGTCATTACYARSTCTATGAATATTTAAAGAACTTTTATTTAGTTTTATGTCTTATAACTGATTGAAAATAAAAAATGTTTCATTTTTTATAAATCTCAATTTGATGCTTGGCAAACACTATATTGTAGYTGTGTGAATTAGATATAATATCAAGCATTTCAGTTGTCTAAATATGTTTGTGTATGAATCATATAAAAGAGGTACCAAGGCATGAATCAAGGAAGGATTGAAAAGGGATTTCTGAGGATAATGATGATGATGGTAATGATGATAATAATAATAATAATAATAATAATAATAAGTACACAGTTTCCTGGGGAAAAAAAGGCTGATCTGAAAAAGGTCTAGATTTGAAAGCTGAAAAATACTTTCAACATCACTTGTTATTTAACACTTGATAAAAATGACAAAAAGATGAGGAAGAGAATATTAAAAAGTTAGTAATAAATACTATAGAAGCATTGATAAAAATAAAACAGAGAAATGAGATACAAAAATGGAARATATCAACAAACAATATTAATTTAACACAGTTGTGAAACAGTGATCATTTTTTAAAAGAAACATCTTTGATTCTTCCACATAAGACACATATATTTTTTTCCAAAGAACTGTTATTCTTTTGAAGTGCAAACCTTTCAAATCTATTTTGTCTTGATGAGGTTTTTTTTGGTTTCTGTTGTTTTTTGGGTTTTTTTTGCTTGATTGTGTGTTTGTTTTTTTCCTGGGATACCCATGAAGTCTATGAGTTGATTTTAAAGCCTTTTAAAATCTTATGCTCTGTGTTGGAGGTCGAGTTTTAAAAAACAGGTTTGGCAGTTCTTTGTGGAGTGAGTCTGCTCAATGGAGCAGTGCTTATGTTGTGGTWAGCACAGGTAACAGACAGTGCTTGGGGTGGAAGTGTCCTGTTGAACTTGACTGCTCTGAAGAATTCATTAAGCTACTGGGATACAGTGCATGGACTGGTGGAATGAGAAGATAAATTAMAACARGAGTCTCTTAGCAAGAAMACAAGGAAACTGAAAATCTGAATCTGTAAAATATAAAAATAACAAAACAATAATGTCAATTAATARTATCTATTAATGCTAAAAATAAAAAAAAATATGATCTGTCAATGGACTACATAAGTAAACCCATGTAAAATGGAATATTCAAAGCCAAAAAGGTTAGAGGACAAAGAGGTTTTTATCTCCTACAAGTCATAAAAAGCCAGAAAATAACATGATTATTTCCCACTTGACTAAATAAAGAAAGCCTAGAGACATTAAGGCTGYTCATCTTCATAATATTTTCATTAGCAGTGAGGAATTTGTTTCATTTGATTTGTCAAAAAATGCAATTTAAGACAATTTMTTTCATGCACATGTCACATGCTGACTTCAAAGGGAAAGGAAAAAAGAGATCCAGACATGTACTATTCTTTAAATTTTGTTCATTTAGCTTCTTCTTCTCTGACCACAGATATTTTTATACATGGTTATTTTCATTCCTATATTTTTGTTATCTGTTACTTCATTTTTTAATCACTTTGATAGTTCAGTATTGAACATATAATTTTAAATATACAGGTATTAAAAGCTTCAAACAGTTTTAAACATCCCATATGGCATCTGATTGCAYGCTATGAGTTTTTTCAGGCCTTTGGGCTATTTTGAAAGGATGTAAAARCCATACAGTAGCCATTTCCCATGAGTTTCCTCAGAGAATGAGTTCCTGAGCCAAGCAAATGTCCAGAGTTCAAGGGATTAATTAGCACTGATGWCTTAGAGGTGGATCAGACAGTAAGTACTACACAGGAGTTAATTATGTACAGCCTGGCTTAGGTGAGCTCATCAACTTGAAGGAGATGGAAGTTCCCCTTRAAAGCCACTGAATTGTAGTGATCATGATACAGAACTAATACAACTATTCCAGGGAAGTTCAGCTGCTGAATCTAGTTATGTCCAGGCCTCCCAAAGTTGTTTCCTTAAGAATTCAAATGAACAAAAGTCTGTGAATTAAGAGCTAGTATCAGTGATAAAGAAGAGGACAACATGGAAACAGAATAGTTGCTTTGTTTCCTGTTKCCTGTTGTTTACAGATTAAAAAGCTACAGAATGGGATGGTGGCCAGAAAACACAGTGGCTTRAGTTGTTTTGGTTGAACTGGAAAACAAGCAAATAGCTCCCAAAATGCTGAACCTGCAGATGGATTTAGGGTTTCTTCTGTATTTACATCTAGATGCATGTTTTCTAGTTTTCTAGTTTTAACATTTAACATCTAGTTTTAGAAACTAGACTAGTTTTAGCATAGTTTCTAAAAGGGCAATATAAAAAACCTAAATTAGTCAYAATAATATATTTAGGGTTGTAAAATTCCAAAAACATTTAGATAGATGCATGTAAAGAAATTTGCATAAAATACCCTAGCAAGACAAAGAAAATRTAAACCAGTAAATGAGACTTCAAAATGTATATTGGAAATATTGTGATGCCTCTCATTCAGAGAAGCTGGTAAATAGGATATCCAGTGTAGTTTAAATAAAATATCCAKTGTAGAATATTCYCATGCCAAKAATATTTTGAACAAGTATTTAATTRTAAAGCAACTGTTTACAAGAGATTTAAGATATTTCAGTTTGATTMAATAATATTTTTAATAACTTGGTCCTATTTGCAAACCAGGACACTGTCTCATATTTTTCCCCATTCTACACTTCCAACAGTTATGTGTAAGTTGTATATTATCATTGTCATTATCATCATTATTATTATTATTGAAATGTTTCATTATAGACAGTGCCTCTACCTGCACCTGCTTTTCTCTTAATGTAGTAAACTATTTTCAGTAACAGTTTTTGGAAGAGTTGAGATATTTCTCTTATTACATACACACACTGAAAGCTTCACAGCCCAAAGAAAAAGACTTTTCAGGGCACARTAAGTACTTATTCAATTTTCACATGTGCCTTTCAAGCAGCATTTAGACAACTATTTAATTCCCCTAGAAGCATTGAATTGGAATAAGACTTTCCCATTCAAAATCTTTCATCAAATGTTAAGAATGACCAGCATTTTTTACATCACCAGTTTCAAGGGTGATTTTTAACAGAATGTATATTTCTGAGACTATAAATAGATACAGATAAATCAGACTCTATAGCTACAGAGAGCTTCAGGGGAATCAGATAGTAGCTTGAATTGTTGTATAAGAAGAAAAGAAGTAATAAGAAAGATAGGCCTTTTGTGTTGCTTTTATGATTTTTTGGACCTGCTAATCTGAGCTCTTGTGGCTGTTGGAGCATTAAACTTACCAGGGAATGACAGACAGGGTGTTAAAGAATAATTTCAAAACAAATTTTTTTTTAAAAGCCTTTGTGAAGGTATACTTTAATGTTAGTGTACTAATAAAGACATTTTAAAAATGGGGAAAACAGACAAGATCCAGGAATAAAATATTTTTTTCTTCCAGAAGTATATGATTTCTTGATCAAGGTAAGATGTACGTTATTGATATTCATTAATTATGTTTTAGTTGAAATCTCCACATTGTGAGTTAGCTCTCTGCTTCCAGAGCTRCAGGCTCAGCAAAGGAAAGGAGCTGTCATGACTGAAACACTTTTATTCTTTCCAGAAAGTGGAACAAAAAAGACCAGTAATTGCCAGTTTGTCTTGATATATTTTAGGCAGCTACCCAAGCACTGAATTGTCATTCAAAAYGACAATATTTGCTAATTTAAGAGACCTATTGTTTTAAAAGATGAGCAAGTTCTATGGAAAAGGATATCAGGACCTGAAATGGAAATGCTTTATGCATTGCCAGCTCCTTCTTGATTTTTTGCTCCCAGTTAATTCAGTCTGACATTAGGTCACATCTMTCTGACTCCCTTCCTTTATTCYTTTTTGTTTCATCTTCCTCCAGATTTAGCAATTATATGAAAACAACCATGAGCATTTTGCTTACAGAGCTGGATTTACCAGAGAGGCTCCTGAGGGTTTTCCGTCATCTTGCCCTCTAGATCCCATTAAAGAGGAACTGCACAGCATACGTCCCTCAAACCTCCTCAAAAYGTGTCTGGAGAAATCAAATCCTTTGATTTCAAGGCTGTTGTGGATCTTATCATAAGAAACYAGATAAAAAGATCTTGAGATTCATGTCTTTAGGCAAAGTTTTTAAATCTCTCTGGCGCTCTATGTTCAGGGTGGGTGTGAAAACAAAGGAAGAGAAGTCTAACCCGCTGTTCCAGGGGGTGGAGGTGGGGAGGGCTGGGTGTGTGTGAGATGGTGAATCCTTTGCTGACCCCATCGGCAATTAGCTTACAATAATTAGTCAGGCCCTTTTTTAGTTTCTCTCTGCTAGACAATGTTGCTGCCTTCTCAACCAGCCCACACACCATGTGTTCTAATTAGCTAATTACTACTACATTTCTGTCTTATCCTATTCCACAAATGATATTAGAAAGTGGATAATGCCACAAATCTTCAAACCAACTTTCACAATCAAATGGTCTGTTCAAATTCTGMTTTGCTCTTCACACTTTGCACTTACAAAGGCCCCTTTGCTTTGTGTTTATTCCTATATTTTGTCTGACAAGTACCTCATTATGCAGAGACATCTCAATTGGTAATTTTGACACAGGTGATCAAAAGACTTTTTAGAAACTGAAACTGAAATTCTTTCATCTCCAGGGCAGTGTGGATCAGGGTGGTGAGAAAGAGGGATCAGCCTCTATTTTCTCCCTATTTCGTTACTCAGGATGCAGTTTAGACAGTTCTCAGGGATCTGTTTTGAATGCTGCTATGCAAAAATTGGTGAATTTTAATTTGTGTTTATTTTGATGTATTGTAATCCCAGTTTCTATACTCTGGACYARCATATTGTTTAGTTTTAGCTRCAGAATACTTARGGTTTTKGTGTTTCTTTTAATGGGACATTTTGACACATTGCAATCAGTGTAAAACACTATTTTTCATATAATTTATTTATATTCAAGCAGTATAGAAAATGCAATATTTTTTTCTGTCATTAAAGTTCTTCTACCAACATTTATTTTGCTTCCATACCTRTCTTTTAATGTTTAAACAGTTTTCCCTTCCTGATTTCAGTGAAATATACATTGATACATTATTCCTTTTTGCACTTCAGGAACTACTACAATTAAGACCAGTTCATGCTAGTGAAGGATAAATCTCAAAAGGTTCAAATCAGCTCAATCAGGCATTTTTWRAATACTTAAACAAATATTAGCCATTCAAAAATAAAACCTTGCTGGCAGTTTCAGAAGTAAAAAGCTTTCTCATGAGAATTTTTGGTATTTCTAACTTTATTTGCAGCCAAAAAAGCTGTAAAATCTCACTTTTGGTTAACTTTTACTTGCAATCCCTGGTATGTTACACYCTGGCATTTTAGAAATTCTAGAAAGGAAGTTGACAAAAAATTGCTTACATATGTGAAAGCTCTCTTCAAAATGGAAGTAGCTGTTCTAACTTTTGTGGGGGTTTTTTTTGTTGCTGTTTATTTTCTTATGTTGCTTTTATTTTCTTATGGTGAGTTTTTTCCAGGAACAATTTTGTTTCAGATTCTACCTTATGGGTTTTCTATCCTGTTGTCTTTATAATCAGCTTGGTCTCCTGAACACAACCTGACAGAGATTCCTGGTCTATATTAGAATTAATTCTTATGACTTTTTTAAAGAAATATGTAGCTATTTTTAATGAATAAAAAGCATTGGAATTACATTCATTTAGAATATAATTTTTAAAACTTGGAATTTGATTTTTCTTCATTCAAATGTAGAACAAATAAAAAATATAGCTATAACAAACCAAAATATTCTATATATGAATCAAAAAAGCAGCCTTATTTGATCTCATGCAGCATGTTTTCTGTGAATATATTTGCTCTGAGAAACTCAGAGATCCTATTCTCTAGGCACAGAAAGAGGTTTCATCTTCGATTAGAACGTGATTAAAAGACTTGCATAGCCTGTTTAATTAACTTCTTTCACCATTGGCCATGACTTCAATCATTTGCAGCAGCTTAAATTTCACAGGTGTGCTTGCATGTTTGTTTGTTTGTTTTTCACCCRATATAAAACAGCAACACACACTCTTCCTGGATAATTAGCATTCTGCCATCTCATCAGATTATYGTCCTTCTGGGCAGGGGAGGCTGAAGGGCTGTTTGACAAGCCCAGGGCAGGGAGAAGGAACACTGCCATCTGCTGAGGTACCTCTCCCCAGCCCAGCCCCAAAGTGGTCAGAGTAACAGCCTGAAGCTGCTCGTGCTGCATCGCCCTTGCCACTGCAGTGTAATTGCACATGGAATTGTCAAAGATCTGAAGTTATTCCTATTTACATTATGAAAATTCATGAACATCAGAAAACTCCTTGCTTTCCCTTTTTTTCCCTTGGACTTTTGTTGCTGGTTGGGTGGTTCACCTAAATATGTGTGGCAAAGCTGAAAGGAAAAGGCATATGTAGTGATAACTTCTTCTGTGCTACTTCCTTCAGAAGATATGGCATGCAAGTGTGAGAAATTTTCTTGGCACTTACACCCAAAGACATGTGTCTGACCAATATGTTAGCAGGCATCAGGCCATTTGGCWGATCAGCATGAGCACACTTGGCCAAAAAAAATGTTCATCGACTCTATTTTGAAGGCATAATATTCACCTGGGGAATTAAAAATGGAGCTCAGGCAATGAGAGTTTCCAMACCCATGATAAATATAGATAAATAACTCAAAGACCAGTGATTTAAAAGAYAGAGTTTCAAATTCATTTCAAGCCAAAATGATATTTTTGATGCCTAATTTGACTTGGACTCTTGAAAGCGGATCTTTTAGGAATATGTTACCTCTTCTAATGCTGAGATTTTCCTATGCTTTCTAATAAAAATATCACTAGCAACTTTATTCTGTATGTAGCCTGGTTGCAAATAATATTTAGTCAGTTTTGGTAAATATTCAACAATGTGAAAAAAAATCAGACTGACAAAATAAAAAAAAAAAAAAAAAGACCAAAGTGCCTCTTCTGTAGAGCATGTGACAATGCCTTTCATTTTTTGTGTGGTAAGACCAGGTCTTCAAATTAAATAATACAATGTTCACTGATTTTAAAAAGTTCTAATGGAAGCACAGAGTAATTATGCCATCTAGATTTTGTTTTCTRTAATAATTAAATCAATCTCTCACATTTCTATATGAATATTTAAATATTGTTTTGGCTGAAAACTCGAATTGTTTGGTTTGACTGTACYCTGTACTCTCTGGGAAAGCTCTCCATCATCCTTACTCACTCAATATTGTCTCTTTATAGGAAATGCACTCTTTTTGTTGCTCATTATGTTGTTGTTATGTATCTAACTATTTAATTTCATTAACTTAATTTACTATTTGMAATGTTTCTTTTTTTATGAAAGCTTTTTTAATAAATTCCATGTTTACATTTAAAATACATAATTTAATGTCTGAGTTCAGTAATAATTTCACAGAATATAAAGCTTGTTTACTACGATTGACAAGGCTGTCAATATGACTTTCTGTTTAGAATCTCTTTTTGTCTRGGGAATTTATATATTCCTGTATATATTTGCTTTTGGAATGATTGTGTCATCTTGAATGAATATGATAAATTCAATAACTGTGCAGATKTATCGAGAGTTTAGCAGACATACATACATTTTCGTAGATGAGGTAAACCATATCCATTTCATTACTGGAATATTGTCCAGAAAAAAACCAAAAAAGATGAAAGAACACAAAGAAGCCAAAATCCCTAATGTAAGAAAACTTCTATAATACTTTCCTCTGAGAAGCTGCAATTAATTACTGAAAAAAAATATTAATTCTGACAGGGCAYAGTTTTGAGTATTACAATTACTGTCACTGGGTGAAGTTGACTAAGTAATTCTTAATCATATAAGAAAATGGAGAGAGATCATGGTTTAACTTTAAAGTCTGAACATGCTARTGTATCATTTCCCATCTTCAAAATGTCACCAATCGTTGCTACCTATGTAAATAASATTCCCTCTGTCTTCTGAAAACAGCACTCATAGTCTGCTGGGCCATTCCTGGATTAAAATGACAAGAACAGTAGATCACAGCAGTGTTCCTTTWGAAAGTATCAGGTCTCAGAAAACCAGAAACAAGTCCTGTAACACCGTAGGGATTTTAGCTCTTCCACAGGATGTACGAGTCACAAGTACCAGCAGAGCGAGCGAGGCTCTGTAGAGGGCAGCTGGAGAGGCAGGGCAATGCTGTCTCACTCCTGCCCGTCTCAGGATGTGCTGTGGAACACTGGGTTCTGCCAGGGACCATTGAATGAGCTCTGRGGAAGCTGGGCTTTTCTCACACAGTAAAGTGATGCCCCACTAAAAGATAATCATTTGGATCAGRGAAGCAGTACAAACATGCCAGTTAATTAGCTGTGCTCTCAGTTTGCACAGCTGCACTGCTCCAGGTTGAGTATGATGTATTGTAAGGGGTAGGTGTGCTCTTGGGACTCTCCTCAGAAGACACCTGAGCCTGATTTTCTCTTTCAAGAAAATGACCTATGCAATTCTTCAAAAACCTTATAGTCATCAATCCCTTCAAAAAACAATTAGAGTTTTTTGAAAACCCACTTCCTATGCACAGATCAATAGTTACCATCATATTAAAAAGAAAATTTGGAGAATGCAATTTCAGTACCAACCAARCTCATATTAAAACATATTWRATGAAGACATTTCAACAATAGAAGKGAACTATRASTTCAGACTATTTGTGGATAGTGCATACTTGCTTCTCCTTATGGAATTCTTTTCAAGTTTTATGAAAAAGTTCATTTACACCAGCACAGGTTTCTCAGCAGGCTTCTGCCTTCTTCCAGGTGAATGCTCTAACCATTCAGGCAAAGGGTAAAATTAGAGACAGGGATGGGAGACAACTTAGTCATTTTATTTCCAGGAGGTTAAACAAAATAAATCCTTATCAAATTCCGGTCTTGGTAACTATAAACTTTATCACAATGGATACAGTTTATATTTAGGGGTTATATATATTTCAAGGCTGAATCAGCCTTGAAAAACCCCATGTAAGTTCTTTTATTACTCATCTGAGACCTATGAGGAACTTCCAGGTCCTGATATGGTCAAATCTACATTAAACACTTAAACCGAGTCGTCTGAACAAAAAAAGTTATATGCTGTTTAAATGCCTGACTTTTGCATTTAAGCTCAGCAGACATTTCTATGCAAMATGTAAAACAAKRKGGGGGGKWWTCTCTYTT
>CADDXX010000808.1:143832-194750 GCA_902810485.1 Alauda arvensis
ARSMWTWRKTWMMAAWTWWAAAAAAAAATGGAGATAGCTGTAGGCTTGATGGTTCATTGACATCTTTGAAGGCCTTTGTTTTATGGCCATCTCTGATTAGTTTCTATTTGTCAAATCTTGTCTGCCTGGCACTGACATTGTTCCCAACCTKGTAATACTCCCATCCTTTCTTCGGGTGTCCTATAAGTAAAGGTACCCTCTGTTTTCTTTTGTGTTCTGTTGCTGATTTCCACATCTCTGTGCACCTACAAAGAGTTTGGAACTGATTACATGCAAAATATAATTGAGCTGTAAGTCATTTCAGTTGAGACTGATTATGTTTATACAAGAGAAGAAAAAAATTATTTCAATAACAGTCACATATTTCACCAGAAGAAAAGCTGCCTTTTATGTTTGACAAATTCACATATYGACATTTTTACACTCTTCTACGTTTTAAATAAGCTATTGAGTATAAATCACTTTTATCATAACATACATTAATTTTTTAGAATAAACCTTAAAACACTTTATTGTGTTACCTAAAGAAAAACTGTACACTTTGGATAAGAGTATTAGTTTCTCTCATGATTTTAATAAAAGACAGTGCATACTCCAAGAAAACCTAACAGTACCCATTGAYTGATGTTATTCCCACTCAGAGGAATTTGTTACACTCAACTGCCTAATTCTGTCCTTTCTSTGAAGATGTCCTATTGTTTCCTCCTAGCAGTCCTAAGTAATTTCTGTTGCATGAAGAACAAATAACTACACAAGAAATCAGACACACRTAGAACAAAAGAAGACAACTGAGGCAACACCACATCCTTTGATTCTCACAAAATCAAACACTAAAGTAACTTTTCCATGACTAACAGACTCTATGGAGACCATGTAATCTCTCTGTCAGTTAGACTTTGCAGGCCCCACATGACAAATTTTGCTACCCAACACTTCACACAGGATTGTTAATTCTAATTGTACTTCAGTGATATGAAAGATAACAGAACTCTCTTAAACCATCTACCAGGGGATTGTGGGATAAGCATTAAAACAATGAGATGAGCTTGGAGCAGAGGGATTTGTTGTTTCTACACAATTAAGTTTCTAAGAKTTCTTCTCAAACTACAAACTTAAAATACAAATTCCAACAGACTTCATGCCKCTCCCTCTGGGAGACTTCAGGATACAGGTGCCCTTTTTTGGAATAGCTTTTAACAGATAGCAATTGTTTTCTTACTCTACTATTTGTGGAATGGATTAGAAAATGCTGACACAATTTATTAAGAGTTTATCCAAATAAGCCCTAGGAAAAACAAATATCTACATATTGCCCTATCATCATAATATCTGTCCTGCTGCTTTACTGATGCATTAGGATACTACRTGGTGTCATCAATGACAACTGTCACTTAAAATTTCTTTTGAATCTTGTGGAGAGTGAGATCTTTTGGCAGAYAGTATAGAGGAAGGTCATTGATTATACTCTGATCATTAAAAAACCCACAAAAGCTACAGACTGACTTCAAAGGTTTTCAGGTCAAGAGCCTTTATGATATTCACATTCATATTCTCAAAAAAAATCATAAACATGTACACAAATACACAGGCACAGTTATCCCCAGCAGAGAACCTATTTTTCTGAATATGTAGACAAAACAATCCTTGAACTCCCACAATTTCTTCAACTCCTTTCAGATATTATTGATTTCTCACCAGCAACTCTCTCTCTCAACTTTAAATAACCAAATTAACATTTTTTCCATTATTCAGTATTTAKTCTGTGTCTCATGCCATCTAACACATCCTAGTTATATATCTCATTAAATTGGTATTTCTAGGTAAGTCAATAAATTTTGCAAAGATGCCTGTTTATCTTGAGCAGTAATCCCATTTTTTTTCATATGTCTTCACTCTTTTCTCAAGGACTCATGTAAYACTTGTTAGGATCAATTTAAATTCCATAAAACTGTGAAAGCAAATGGATCMCTATGGATCTCTAATTTGACCTACTGCATTACTTTGGTCAAACATTTTCACTGTGACTTCAGGAAAATGACAATTTGTAGTTTTATAGATGATTTAAAGTATGATTTAAATGTCTATTGTGACTTTTTATTGATAAAAACCACAAAGCCAGCTTCTGGGTATTGTAAAACCAAAATATTTAATAATTATTCATTATCAAGCATTACTATGAGTAGCACATGGGATTTTCAATTATTCAACTAAGTTATGAATGCAGTACTTAATGATTGAAAGAACTTYGGTCAGTGAATCCAGGCAATTATTCCAGTGCTCCACCAATATTATTATATGAATAGGAAAATACAATATATTACTTAAAAAAAAAAAGCAAACATATGAGTTATTTCCATTGATAAAAAAACAGAGTTTTTTTCTTAATTGCAGTGTTTCCAAAATCTATTCCACCATATCTGAAGAACTTATTTTRTCTGGAAATTAAGTTAGTAAATCTGTTTCTCACTAGTACATGATTTAGCTGMAGTTTAAGTCACATAGCTATTTCTGCTCACATATTAGCTAAATAAGACCTAATGAATAAAATCAAGCTTTGGCAGTCATTCAGTTTATCCTAAAGCTGACATCTACAGCATAAAAAGTATTTGATGCTGATGATATTGGCTTTCTCTTTGTTAACTGTAGTGGCAAGTCTGTCACCCCTGTCATGTGTAGACAYATGCCTGTAGACACCCAATCGCAGTTGTCTGAATGTAGTCCTTCCTGTTTTAGTGTAGTCCCTCTTGTGACAGCAATAGAAAACATTAAAAAAAACTGTAATGCTGTCAGGAATCTTCTTGTTATGAAGCCTTGGAAAAAAGGTCACTGAGTATACTGTAATCAATACATGYAATGAAAACAGATAGGAAAGCATTCAGTGTTGTGAATTTTAATAAAAGATGCATCTATCCTTGAATGCAAAAGAAGCCAACACAGTCATGGAGAAGGATGTTTTTAAAACAATACTTTTTTACCACTATCTGAGCATATAAGGGTAATATACTGGAAGCAGATGTTTCTTGCAGTATAGATAGTGGAGATACCCAGTCTTAAGTTTCTGTTCTGCAGTATGTAAAAAGACACATTGGGTTCCAAATGTGCAGTATCTGTCATTTTTAAAAATTCCACAATCCATGTAAGTTTTATGTGCATTTAGGCTAAGATGCATTCCTTTACTTTAAAAAGCAATAAATCTAGGCCAGCTATAAAATAAACCCAAGGCAAGACTATTTAACACCCTGGATATCCCTTCAGAATGAAGGAAAAGTAATGTTCTAAGCAAATGCAGTGTTTCAATTTAAAATTTATAAGTCAATTTTCCAAAACATCTTATTACTCAAATATTTTACGTATACCCATTCAGTAAATTAATTTTTAACACTCAAGTGAATATCACATCTTTGTGAATATATAGGTACTGACCCCATAATAAAGTTTCAAGCATATAAAAAAGCTGAGTAAAAGCTGAGTATCCCAATTTTCCTAAACTATTGTTAAAGTCATGCTTGAATTTACAAACACAGAAACAAGAATGTCAGATCTGCGTGTGCCACGTTTTAATAACTTCATATGTTGTTTAAATGCTCTTTGGCTCCCATGGTTTAGCCAGAAACATCACCACACACAGAAAAMATGGAAACAAGGTACTGTTGTCAACTCAGATGTCACAGTGTGTCTTTYGAGTTTATATTGGTAGACCTTCAATACTTGCCACGTTGTAGGAATAAGTCTCCATTAAATCACATTACTGGACTTGAGGGAGAGAAGAAAAGCAACATAGCATGAAGAAACTGATTTTCTWAATTAGTTTTAAAATCTAATTGTGAATTAGAAATAATCTGTTTGTATTTTGGATATTTAGAGGACATTTTAAAAGAAATCAAGCCTGAGCCTTCTCAGTTAAAACAATTGCTGACCTATAACTTCAAGCTGAATTAAAACTTGGCTGACTCAAAGTGCTTACCACTACTTAGTATAAAGGATATTTGTATGACTCTTTTTAAATGCCACATTCTTCACCTCCCCACTTCTTTAGTTTTTCTTAGTAGTCACTTCAGGAGAGCCCCACAGATCTTGACATCTGTGATATAACCTGTGAGTTTATCTTTTAGTTCAGTGGTCCCCATATAGACAATACATGAGATCTAGGACTGGGAAAGGGATTACGTCAATGAAAACAGACWTTTCTAGGGTTAAATTTGGAGATACCTATCATACATAAAGTGGACTCTTCTGTTCACCTGGGGTTCTTTTGTAGGCATCTGAACCCCTAACAGAAAAGTTTCTGATGATTTCCATCAACTACATGAGRGGTTATGCACATCTCTGCTGGCAATTACACACTAATGGGGATGGCAAAACAAAGAGTAAATACATGGTAGGCTAAGATGATCAGATAAAAAGGTTGCTACCCTGGTTCAGTCACTAAAAGATGTGAACAGGAATTTAGTTTCCTGTCAGTTGTGTATATTTCTATACACCCCAAGTACTAAAAAAATCTGGACTTCAGATATTCATTAATTCCTGTTATTCACAGGGAATGGAGGGTGTTGCGTGGGGTTTTTTGTTTTTGTTTTTGTTTTTTTAAATTTGGTTGATTATTTAGTTGAGTTCTTTTAGGTGGGTGAGGTTGGACTTTTTTCCTGCTCATATTGTGATTTTAATTCTCCCAGAAATTGAGTATGAAATAATTAAATTTCCTCCAGGTTATTTTGGATTTATTAATTAGAACTAATAACTACAGAATAACTTTTGATAATTTTTTTTTCTTAAAGCCTCAAGTTTGAATTAGTTGATAAATAATTTTATATTATACATGACTCTGTGGCTAGTAAAAGAGAGAAATAAATGGAAAAAAACCCCTAAAACCCAGAAAAAAACTCCAGAGCCTTATATGCACTGGTAAAGTGATGCACTATTGAGACTGAAGAGAATAATCAGCTGCTCCCTGCAATGGTAAGAAAAGCCTTGACAGCTGTGAACCAGTTATGGCCTCTGAAACCTTCAMCGAGACCTAATCAAGAAAAGTGTTTGTTACTGGGTCCCAGACATTGCAAAGTAAACAAGATGACTGAATGCCTTGGAGGCAAGGAGGAAGTTTCTTAGGCATAAAACCTCAAAACTGTCTTTGGGTATGTTTGTATTCCTTTCAGAAGATGTAGAATTTTCTGAAATAATAAATTAAGTACATTCCCCAAAGAGATCCCCTTAAGAAATAATTCTGACATAAATTTTTCAGCTCCCTATCTTTCTGTTACTGAACCTTTAATTCTTTTCTCCATGGAAAACTTTCATCATGCCCCACTTTACACATGTGAGCYTACCCCACCCCTTCCAAATTCCTAAGTGAAACCATACCCAGAGCCAGAAGTATTCATAGCACTTGTCTAGAATACTTAAACTTATGGAGGAAAAGGCTCTCATTGATCAAACATGATTACTTCCCTGCTGCAAATGTTTGCAGTGAGCTTCATTTAAAACTTGGATTAACCAGCTGCTGCATTGGCTCCAAATATCCTATCCAAAAAGGGTGAGATCAGGGACTCTGTGTGTGCATGGGAAGCTACAGAGGGCTGGGAGCCTTGAATTCAATATATGTGAAGAATGAAAGTGCCACAAATCGTGGTGCAGGGGTATTTTCTGTTGGTAAAACATAGAAATATAAGAAAAAAAGTAAGTGACTAGTTCACAGTACTGAGCCCAGGTCCTTGACTGAAAGCTCATGTGAGATTTAGTTCACAAGAAGCCTTTGTACTGTTTTTTTCCCTGTGGACATGGCATGTGTGTTTGATTCTTATACAATCCAAATTTATCACTTCAGGGCAATAAATTAAGTGTATTTGAGCCTATAGGKTTAAATACTTTTAGACACAATTAAGCAAAGCAAAGTTGGAATGACAGAAGGAAAACAAATTTCACTAATAAATAAATATTGTAATAAATGAAAATAAATTATCAAAGGCACCTARTTGTAAGTGAGAAATTTGGGTAGTTTTTTAAAAAAAGATCACACCATTTTATGATTCAATGTGAAACAGAAGTCTATGTGATTGTGGTAGTTGTCTTTAAAATGTTTCACAACGGTATGTTCATCTCTATGTCCAGTCCCCACTCCTAAGTTTCAAGATCAGTCAAATGAAAAAAATCRAAGAAGAAAACTCTAGACAGAGCAGTCAAGCCTGATCAGATTTTGATAGGGAACCACAAATCATACCCAAATTCATTCCAGTCTGGGTCTGGCTTTCATTCAAAGATTACAAAATCCTCAGTAATTCTCTKGATAAATCTAGACTCTGGGCAGGAGATTCAATAATAAAACTCTAGGCCAAACTGTGGTGGTTCCTGAATTTGTAACAGAAGGGCTACAAATTCTAGAAATCAAATACCTCACTATCTTACAGTATTTCTCATTTGTCCTTAGATATTGTTTATTTTACTTGCTGTTTTTACTATGTGGTTATTAAGACTTTTCAAAATTTCAATAGAAGAATGTTGTGAGCGGGTTGTGAGCAAGTTCTGAGCAGCCCTGGGCTCACCTTTTCTATCAGCTGGTTATTAATGAGACGAGACGGGGTCTTGGATTGGAGATCTGAGGTTGCATTTATTAAGGGGAACACAAGCACACGTGGCCTCCCCAGATGCTGCATATTCCAAGAGCCAAGACTGGCCAGAGCTGGCCGGTTTTATAGTGTACAATATGAGGGGGCGTGGTTACCATTAGGCTCTGGTTACAGGGGCAGGACTGATCCTGACCTTTGTTTGAGGGAGAGGCTTTCTCTCCCTCAGAAGAATAATGAATTCTTCTGGGTTTATCAACTTCAAGATCTCTTGAGCTGTTTTACTATTACAAATGCTTGGCACATATATGGGACAACTCTATATAAATTCCTGTCCTGCAAGATGATGAGAAAGCTGATTTGACAGTAATTGCTACTAAGGAAGTTGCCCAAAGCTGGGAATGCCAGAAATASAGCCAAGATAACCCAGAGGATGAACAACTTTAATAAAGTGAATTTTGTGGCATGGCCTGAGCCCATTCCCCACTCACGGAGACAAGGGATCTTTTGGGATGTTCCATGGTGATCCAGTGCCTGATTATCATTACCATGAAAATATTGAGGAGGAGGAATGAAGGGAATACTAAGGAAAATGAAATATTSCAATATATCTAGATCTGCCACTGGCATAGAAATGTCCAGAGGAAATTCAATCTGGCATCATAGGACCCCATGAAATTTGATTAAAACTCTTGTCTCATTCTTATTTTAAGTATCTGTGTAGAGCCAGTTTAAAAGGCAGTGTTAATCGGCATTATTCAAATAAGAAAAACGTGGTTTGCATGGATTTAGAAGGTARAAATGTCATTTTTGTGCTACTGAATGAGTCAACAAATGTATTTGAAGAGGATACTGAGTATTCATTCACCAAGGATCAACCCCTGATTCCAAAGAGGTCAAATATGCGAATTTTATGAAATTTGCTGACAGTTCATGGAGATCATGGCACCTGTCTTGTTTTCTTGTTCCATAACTTCCATAAGAGCACTTTTTACACCTTTCTGGAAAGCATATAGCTGCCAGAATATTTCACTAGACTTTCTTAACCATAATTCAAGCTAATATTTCATTTTAACCACAGYAGAAAGAAACACAAATGGACACAAAGGTCTAGAAAAATGGGAATTATGGTTGCAGGCATGCTTTTTGTATTCAAAACGCAGATGAGGAGAGGAGAAATGTTTTTCTGAACCTCTGTTTGTGGATTTCTTAGTCTTGAAATTTCACCTCACGAATCTCAGTGGAAGGAATGTTTGACTCCTTTAWAAGTGTATGAATGAATAGGACCTTCCATCCTTTGTGCCCCTTAACTAGCTTGAATCAAAWATGAAATAMTTCAAATTTGCTCTRGGAATATTTTCATTGTATTTTTCATGTTTACCTTACTAAACTATCAAAAAGTTTCTCACCAGCACTTGCTTTAGCAGATGCTCTGAGGATGAGTGATTGTTGAAGATATTTCAGCTCCTGATTTTTCTTTCTTATGACAATTTTGCAACATTTTCTTGGTTTTGAATATATGAGCATGGACAGGTGACAATGTAATTTGGTTAAGATTAACACACTTTTRAAATTAAAATAACCCGTATGTTCAAAATATATATATATTGCAAAAGAGAAAACAATGAACAAGTAAAGGGTAACCAATCTGCAGTACATGATGGAATACCATTTTCTAACTATTTCAGTTTTTCAATCCCTCTGAAGTTTATCTCCCAAGTTCTGATGTCAAGAGGCACTGATGCATTTTTCATCAATAAAGAGATGGGAAAATATCTGCTGGTGTGCAATTTAACACATACCTKATTTAAAACAAATCTCAGAATCACAAATCTTCATGTTTCAATAGTAAACATGATATTTTTCTGATACTTTATCTGCAGCCTTAGGTTTAAAAAACAATGCCAAATATTTTTATTTATTTTTCTCTAAAGACCAGTTTCGACTTTGAAAATGCTTTTATTTTCTGAWGTATTTATTTGGTAAGCATTAATATTTTTCCTCCCTAACACAGATAAGAGCTGGCATGATGGCTGTTTTCTTGTAAGAGTTATAAGAWTTTTATTTTTCTAGCATCTCAGCAAGCTTATCTGTTGATTATTATGATTTATTTTTGATGTGTGCTCTTTACAAGAGAAAATCTGGTCTGAGTTAGGTGCCTGTTGTACTTTACAAAGAACTTTACAAAGACAAAGAAAAAGGTAGAGTCTTCCCAACAGAGTGATGAAACAAACATCAAAGAACTTCTGAAGGTCAAAGTTAACTGCTTTGTTAATTGATTTGATATAGAGGATTGATGGTTTCATTTTCTTGATTTTCTTTCTCATTTCTAAACAGTGGAGGGAAAAAGCTCATTTAGAAATAAAATCATTCATTTATTATTCATAGTAACCTGTGTGATTGACCTTGTGCCAGACATCTTAATATATTCTTGTTGATTTGAGAATTTTGTATTTCACTTCTATTCTTTGTGCTAGAGTAGGGTTGTACATATGTTTTGAATGAATCTTCTACAATCTAGTGAGGCACATACAAGTCCATATTTAGACTATAAAACTGTATTAAGTAACTATAGCATTCTACATTGTTTTCAACGTACTGCTAGGTACAAGAAAGACAACTGTCTGCTATTCTCCATAGAAAACTTCTAGTTATTCTCTATAAAAAGATTCCTCTTGARCTATTTACTGCATACTGCGTTTCAGAGGCCAAAAGTGATTGTGCAAAATTATTCTACATTTATCAAGTCTGCAACACTTTCCCTGTTTTTTTTTTCTTTTGCTTTTTATTTCTACCACATGCAGCAGGTAAAAATGAGAACTTCAGCTAATGTACTTTTCATAAGCTTTAAGTATTTTCCTAGAAACATACAACTTTTTTGATCCACATTTAAGAAAAAAAAATTAATGAATCAAGAAGTTTGATTTCATACCACAAAAGAGAAAGAAGATTTTTATCACTTTTTAAAAGTATCATTTGGTCCAGATTAGGTTATATAAAACAAAGCGAAAAATTGTGAAGGGATTTTTGGTTTTTTTTTGCCTGGGTGAAATAAGACTGCTGCCATGTCCACATCATCCACAAAATTATTTTTTACATAATTATTAATTCTTAGAAGTTAATTCAATAGCTAAATGCTTGTTCTACTTATTCAAGCCATTAAATATTTAATCCCTCTAGAAACAGAAACAAATCATAACCTCTAGCTGAAAGAAGTGTGGCAGAATAGGAAGCTATTCGGATGGTACAATGGATATTCAGGAAGAAGAAAACAATTCTGTTGTGCTTACTTGTCTCCAGAACAAAGAAGARTTTGTGGAGGGATGAAGGAAAGAGRAGATRTAGGCTAACTGRTAAGAATGAGGATGCACATAGCTAAWATAACTTATTAGCAGCGTAAAAGTGGCACAAAGGATATTCCAAGCCAAAGGCAAATTATTCTCTAARCCAAGAGAAAGTAGAAAGTGATTTTACCCAATATTAAGAATACTGAGATGTGAATTTTTATGGCATTTGCTCTTGACAGTGATTTCTGCAAACAGTAAATTTGTGCTTTGAGTATTACTAAGATACCTATTCATCACTCAGACAACAGAAGATAAGAGACAAGTGTTATTGTAAATTAGGTGTGAGAGATACTTCTGTCYTTTCTAAGTTCCACTTTATTCTTTTAATGAGCTTGGGAGAGTTACAACTTTGAAAATAAAATAAAGAAACAGAATCTTCTGTGACTAGAGTGTCCTGCTGCAAAGAAGCGATCAGTAAATTCATAACTTCATATTTTCTTCATTCCATGAGAGCTCTTCATTAAYGTAGGATTATTCCAATAACTTGACTTATATAAAGGAATCTAGTCTAAACTAGTCATCTAGGCTTGCTCTCTCTAGTCAAGGAATAAATAATATCAGAAAGTGTTTTATCTGATTGCAAACCTACGATAKAAAAAAGATCCCCTGTTGGCAATGCCACAGACTCTGAAATGGAAGCAATTTGTGACCAATTTTTAATATTAAYAGTAGTAGTTGTAGCAGCAGCAATAGACAGTATGGAAACAATCATGACAATAGCAGTCAGAAACAGGAACAGGGGGTACAAGTGATTGCAGTACTARCAATCACCAGTAATAGTAATAGCACTGGCACTCAGTAATTTTGCAGCAAAAGTATSTGAATAATAGCAGTAGTTTTGACTATTTCATAATGTTGAGTTTTCATAGTTTAACATAGYTGTTAAGGGCAGACATCACCAAGTCTCATTTCACAAGCAGCTATAGTAGCAATCAAACAAAATATTAATTTCACAATCAGTACAGCAAGTTATTTTTTTTAGAATAATACAGAAAAAGTTTTATATAAGAGACACATGGTCTGTTCCCATACCTACATATCTGCCAATCTGTTGTATGAAAGCAAAAAATCCGACCCAAACCAAACCAGAAAACCCACAAAAAAACAACAAAAAACAAGACAAGACAAGAAAAAGAACACTTCAAGTATCTATTCAACACCTTTTTTTTCCCCCAATTAAAATATATTACTAATTAAAGATTCATTTATTAAAGCAAAACATCTTCAAGAATAAAAAATGGTTGCAGTGATGAAATCATAAATGCTAACAGATGTAAACTAATGTGTTTAGCATTCTAAACAATTTTTCCTCTTTTAAAATATGCTTTCCATATCTTCAATAGCCCCTTCCTTTCCAGCACTGCCTGATAGACACACAGCTTAAGCATCACAGTGGTTCTGTCCAGCCACTGAAAATTCAGARCAGAGCATTGCCTTATCTGCCAGCCTTGAAGGGAAACAGTGGGCGAGCAGTGTGTTACTCATCTCAGACTGCATGGCAAGGAATAGTTGGATTTTGGCTGTTGCCTCAAAAAATCAAAAACAAAAACCTGAAATTAGTATAGAAATGTCAATAAYGTTCTGTAGTCAGGCTTAAGTTTCACATAAATAAAAACACGTACTCTTCAAGTGAGAGATTTTATTAAAAAATCAAGAGATAGTTTCTTTGAGAAGATATTTAAACCTGTTTATTAAAACCTTGTCAGTTTTAAAGTTGAAAAAAAAAAAAGAGCAGAAGATGTTGCACTTTACATATATTCTGTGTCAGAGAACTTTCTGAATATAAGGTTTTTTCAAGTGAAGATGGTGCTTATGATCCTTATGAACCTTAGCTAAAGTTCAAGCTGTATGAAAATACATGAATCTGAGTACTAATGTGCATTTTAATGTGGATACATATGTGGTCCTCCTAGCAAAGTATTTTCCTGTTATTTCCCTTCACCCATTATAGCCCTGTAGTAGTCAAAAGCCCTAAAGTTGAAGCTAATTTTAAAACAGAATTATTAACTTGTCATAAATCCATTTAAAAATGTGGTCTTGCTTGAGTCTGGAGGAAAAACAAAAATCTCTGATTTTTAAAATATGTCATTAAATGTATTCTGTCTTTTAATGCATGTTTATTTTTAGCAGTAAACCTTTTAAAATTAGTTTTAACATACTATTTAAATTCTCTAGATTGAGAAAAAGAAGAGAAAGAAAAGTTGCGTATAAGTTTTGAGGGAAGCATATTGGGAAGCTGTGCAGTTTTATCCAAATAAATATCAAAAACTAAGAAAGGTTAGATATTTATTTTGATGGATGCTTCATAGATAAAGCCCAAGCTTTTGCAGAAAGTAGAAATAATATATTRGAAGGGGTTAGTAGAACTTGCAAAGATTTCTCAGCATCAGGAAATCAATATTCTTCAGGGACAGATGTAAAGTAAATCTGTCCCATTAACACTCACATCTAGAGTGTGTTTGCAAAAGACGTGTATTTCAACATACCCTGAATGTTATCTGAAGTTGTCACATCCAGATGAATAGTTCTCTTCATCAAGAGCTGATATCACTGTGGACACATGGTATTTCCTTATCTAACACATGGTGTATCCAACACAACTTACTGCTGAGTTCCTACTCARGCTTCCCTAACAGTATACAGAACTAAATTAAAAACGAAAATTAAATAAGCTTACAAAATATATTTTTTAGGAGAATTTTAGAAAGAGCTTTCAATCAGGAGAAGAGTGTTTTTAAAGAAAATTTKTATTTTACATGTGACTTACTTGTCCAAACTATTTCATTCATGACATGATGACCTTAAATAAATACTTGGATTCCACTTGTTTATTTCTCTGTTCCTTAAATACTATCCATTTTTAGCCACAAAATATTGCATTAAATCACACATAAGCATGTATGTTAAAATGAGTGACCTAGCTAGATTTGGTAATTTATATTTAATCTTACTAGTTTTTTTGTTGTATATATCATAAAATATAAAATTATCTTGCCTGGTTTGTTTCCATGAAAATTGGYTTAATATATCAAATATTAAATCCTAGTATTTCATATGCGGATGAATAGGATGAAAAATAAAGCAAAACTGAAAACTGGTTTCATGTTAAAAAAAAAAAAAAAACTCATATATTGCATGACAGAGCTGAAARTGTAAGAGGTTAACCTTTGAACATAATTCCACACACACTCACATATACATTCCCACACAATCACAGACAAGCCATAAATAAAAACGTCTCAAATTACCTAGAAATAAAAGAGCCTTTCACGGATCACTTGATTGTCCCACACTGTGTTATACAGTTTGGAGTAATAGTTGTTTCACATCACAAAGCCATCAGGTGTTTTAAGACAAACGAAATATAAAAGCCGTGTTTGGAGGAGGAGGAGGGTTGTCAAAGTCTGAATGTACCTATTGAATCTCAGTAATTGCCACTTAGTGTTTGATTTAATGAAAGCCACTGAATAAAGGCAACAATTTTCTTTGTCATGGCCTGTGTTCCCATTTTTATATACCCTTCTCTGTCTTCCAAAGTCAAAGCCACAGTCCTCCACTTCCATCGAAGCACCACTTCCCTCCCTTCTGCATTTATCCTCATCTGCATGTCTTTCCCATACACTAAGTGGCTGTGTTAAAAATTGGTTTTCAATTATTTTCTCYGAAGCTAGCAAGCTTGCTTTGACTGAGCCCTTAGAGACACTGAAAAGACACAACAAATGCATTCAAATCTGCCTTCCTGCCTGGGTGCYCTATAGCAGAAATATTTGGCCTTCATTATAAAGGTTTTTGTCATCCAAGTTCCTTGCAGACAGATCTTTTGGTTATCACAGAAGAAATTGTTTAAAAAATCTGGTTTTCTCTTTTCACTCTAGCTAAAACAAATTCTGACAAATCTACAAAACTGTCAATCAAAGGATGGGAGGGTATTGTTTCYATCAACTGTTCAAATTGTTTAAGTCCTGCTCTGACGGTGGCATTGGTAAAAAATTAAGAGAAGAAAATTCTCAGAAAACTCTTCAGAGGATAATTTACTGTTATCTGCTAGCAAATCTGTATGGTTAAGGTTTATTTAGGGACAAAAGGGTCCTCTTATTGCTTCCAGGGATATTTTTTTTTAGAATTTAGAACCTTTTAAACTCTGTTAATTTCTATCCTGATCATTATATTAAATTTAAATTGAAAGATTCCTTAAAAAATAAGATTTGGAACTTGGATATGAAACAGTTTTGATGTGACATAATGAGAATGACCTTTTAGTCTGTTTCTTAACTCGAATTCCTGTACCTTTGAAAATCCTGACCTGAATTAAGGATTTCATTAGGGTTTATTGCAAAAACCTTTGGGGTTTGTTCCCTAAAGATGGGGTAAAAATTATGACATATAAAGACASAAAATTATTCATTGTTTTTGTTATCATTGAGAAATAAAAGAAAAAAAAAGAATGAGTTTTGGAAGAGGCAAAATGGACAAGGCAGCAGAATTTATCAAATAATATTTTATGTCTGAACATAATAAAAATATGTGTGTGTGTGTGTGTGTGTGTGTGTGTGTGCATATAAAATTACATATTTAAGATGATGTGGACATGTCAGTACTCTTCACCAGCACATTGGTAATTCTGGATATGACACTCAGAGTACTTAAATTCCACCAATGTTTTCTCTGAGGTTCCAGARTGTAATTTAATACTTTCTTTACAAACAAAGGATTAGGCTCACCATGATACCTAAACCTTGTCTGTAAGGAGAAAAGTTGCCTGGCATTACAATTTCACTATAAAGGCCTTGTCATGATCAGAACAATTATTCTGAAAAAAGATACYTCTTTTTGCAAATAAAACATCCACAGGAGAGCTGTTCTAGTCRATTTACACAAGGAGAAAAGTCTCTGGGCTCCTAAAAGAATACATACTTCTAAAAATACAGTAATACTCCAAAGTCAATGGGTGCTTTTGTGAGGGCAAAGCCCAATCCAACTCAAACCAGAACACCCAATGAGCTTATTGTGAATAAATAGAAATACCACACAGCAAAAATTGCATCAGCTTTTGAATGTCTATGTACATTTTTACTGTACAGGCATAATAAAATGTATGTTTCTGTCTTTATTTCTATTTCTTAAATTCAGTTTCAAAAAAAATTGACAATTTTTTTCAGTAAAATTAGAATGGATTTTTATAATTGCTTCTGAGAACTGTTGAATCTTTTCAGTCTGCTTCTTCTTCCTCTGTCCAGGGTCCATTTGATTGAAAACCAGTATTTGGTCTAGCCTTGTCRTTCTGRTCTGTTTATTTAAAATTAGAAGAAYGAGCTATAAGCTTGGAAGCAACTTKRCAGAAGAGAAAGGTATTTCTACTTTTATTTTAAYCACTTGGTTGCTTCTAAACCCTCTGTATAGATCCAGGTAGAGTGGTGCTCCAGAGCCAGTGCTCTGGCAGTGCTTCAGAGCAAACACCATCTGTGTCAGAGCATGAGCCAAAAGCATCCATGTAGAATGTGTCTGCTGGCAAGTATATCCAGTACTGCATATCCTGGATATCCTGGTAAACTACAGCTGCTGCAAAGCTGCTTTTTTTTTTTTTTCCCAAGAAAAATGGGGAATATCTAAGCAAAATGAGATTGCTTTGCAGAAAAAATCATAAGTGTTCAAAAGCAGGAAATTCTAACTGCTCCTCCCAATTGCCTGGACATTTCAAAGCAACAGTATCTTACCAATGTTTCAGGACATGGAGCAGAAAGTGGCATGTACAACTCAGTCATTTACATCCACATTCAATAAAACAGCCATCAAATGCTCTCAGGGTCCCAATGCACCTTTGGGACACGAAAGTCTGTACTCAAATGCCCAAATTTAACTTATCAAAATGACTTCAGTATTATTTTGCAGTTCATATAGAACAAAATAAMATAGGTAGTAAAAAATCTGAGTTTTATAGCATGCAGTTTATACAAAGACCCTAATTAAATGTGTGCAATTATGCTTTTATTCATATAGTTAAATAAATACACTAAAATCCATAATTTTGTTTTTCACAGCAATTCATCCTCATTKCTTCCTGTTTGTAATTAAACTGAGCAGAATCTTCTTTTAACATATCTGGAATAAAAACCAATAGAATTTTTTTGTCATGTTAGAATGCTTTCTGGAAATGTCTGTTTAGGGGGGATGATATCCACATAGGATGTGGAAGGATATGGAGTACGGCACAGTAATGCATATGATGATATCAACATGAATAATCATAACTTCTTGCACAGCAAACCTGAATTATATGTGCATTTCAGTGTTTTCATCCCCTTTTTCATCCCTTCCCCCTTTCTTTTTGTGTGTTTATTTTGTGTATTATATCACTGATCTTCTAGGAAATGTATTTGTCTGTAACACAGCAGATAGTAGTAGTAAACTTTTCATATGTTTGGGCAAAAGAAAAAAAAAAAGCTTCTACACTTGCCCAAAATTTTTATTCTTGTTCCCTTTTTCTTCTCCATAATATAAAAATCTAAACCTTGCATATTTTTAAATTGAAAGACAGTGTTAGATTTGTGTGAAAAATACCAGACAACTTCACAGATTTCTATTTTTAAAAGCAAGAAAATTCTTTAGTGTTTTGGTGGGGTGGGGGGGAAGGCGGGTATTTGATTTATTTTATTTAGGTTTGGGGTTTTTTTTAAATTTTAAAAGAAATAATTGAGCAACTCATGCTGTCCATGTGCCCACGTGATATGACAACCTAATTGAGTGGTTGGAAGGCTAATGAAAGCACGGTGGGATGGAAAGCCAGGTGAGTGATTCAGAACAGCTCATTTCTCYAGTGGGCTGCTAGAAACCAAAGCAAATACACGTGGGGGAAAGGAAAAGTAAGTGTATAAAGAAAGCTTAATAAACTTAGAAGAGAATAACAGGAGATAAATGCTTGGTTTTAATAGAGATTATAGATTTAACATTGAGCTTTTTATATGTTAATGTTCATTAACATCTGAAAGGGACTACCAGAAGAAGAGAGTAGAATAGATCAAGATTCTTGTTTAGGTAGGTGGAACAAGGGAATACCTCTTTTTCGCATGTGAAATCTAAGTTTCCTAGGGTTGGCAAGTAAGAAAAACTCTTATAGACWGAGCAGAATCCTTGATTTGAAGATCACAGTTGCAATCACTAAAAGATTCTGTAAGCATCTCCTTTTTTTCCTCCCAGATATTGGAATCTTAGAGTGAGAAAACAGATATTTTATTAAATTCATGAAAGAAGAGGAATTACAAAAATATGTGTGTGTTACAAGTATAAAACATATCAGAAAAGATTTTTTTTCTCTGTATCTTATCCTGGCATTATTAACTTTATATATACTTTGTGAAAAATGCCACCTAAACCTAAATCTTTCAGTTTTATAATAGTATGCTGACAGATTTTCAGTGCCCCATAATATTATCATGTCTATTTCTGTAGCAATGATATGGAGGGAAGATTGTAGAAACCTGTAATAAACTAACCTGTTTAAAGCTTTATTTTCCTTTATACAATAATCAACACTGGAACAGGTAAAACACAGTTGCTCGCAAAGTCTTAATACTAAAAAGAAAATGAGGGTAAAGATTTTTACAAAATGAAGTTTTTTCTGGATGTTGCATTTCCTTATAAATCCTGAACCTCATTTTTCTTATTAAAAGAAGTATTATGAAAGTTAAGAAAGCAGTTTTCTATTTGCCTACTTATTTATTTATATTTTAGTTTTGAAAATTACAGTTTAACATTCTCAAAAGTAGAATTCTCATGTATCATTAGAAAACACGTACATATATATATACAGCTATAGAAATTATATAGATATACATATACAGTTATAAGGTGTGTGTATTTTTTTAAAATTTTTTTTAATATATATATGTGTTTAGTTCTACAAAGACTCTTTCCGTTCATGTTTTACCATGGAATTTGGATTAAATTCAAGAGAATAAATGAGACAAAACAAATTACTTTACTAAGAAAATTAACTTTTTTTTCACATGAAAATACTACTGAAAGCAGCATTTTATCTTGATTACATTAAAGAAAGAAGAATGTTATCAGACCTCAAGAATAATAAATTTATCTGAGAAGTATTCTTTGGTGTACGGGATAGCAGCACACAAGAAATATCAAAGTAGATATAAAAAATGTTTTGCATATATTGAGATTCATCTCATTTTTTCTAATAACATCTGCCACTTTTGGTTTTGTCATTAACTTTTGGTATTTCATAGCTTGTTACATTATCTCAACATTCATTATTAATAGTGCTTGTTCTTAACGTTAAGCGAAGCAAAGCCAAAASAAGTTTAGCTCTAAACTGCAAGTGATTGCCCTTCTGGAAAGTGAAAATACRATGTAGCCATGCTCTTTGGCTGTGCCAGGAGTAAATCCTTGTTTGTAGGTGCTCTGGGGCCAAAGAAGTACAAACACAAAGTGAGGCACTGGGCGGGAGCGGGAGGGGACGTGGCACTGGTTGTGACAGCGCAGTTGTCTGGAGCAGGCAGCACTTTAATTGCTCATCGGAAGAGATCTATAATCCAGCTTCTTCTCCTTTAATGTGTACATTCAACTGGGAATGTTTGCAAAATATTTTTAAAGCAAAAAAATTTTGTACATAGAAACAAAAGGAAATCTCTTGGGCCTGATCATCTAAATCCGTAAAACACAATCTGCACTCCTCCATGCCTGCTCTAAACCAGAGCAGCAACTGGAACCAAAGAGATTTTTATGCTAAATGTTTTTGGTTTTTTTGAATGATCATACATGCATTTCCACTCTGGGCATCCAGAACGGAAAGAMAACATAGATTAATAAATATTTATATTTTGGAAGTGTTGTCTCTAAATAGAACAATTTTCCTYCCTCCAACTACACATTTTATCTCACTGTTGGATAAATATCTCCAGATTATAATGTTTATTTTAAATTATTCTACTTTCATTGTGGAGTATGTCATAATTCCTTTTCYCCCTGACAACTTATTCTATATTTCCAGGGAACCTGTTTGGACTGCCTAAAACACAGCTGCTAATAATGGATGTTCTACCAGTGTACCCTTTACCTGCTGCTGTTCAGTTGTCTTTCTGAGGCAAAGATCTAACAAATCTTAGGGTACAGTCYGAGCCCTGGCAGTATCATTAGTCCAGGTACAAAATTGTCCAGCTATTTCATGCCCTTTGAGATGAAATTCCTTCCACACACTAGGCACCTCACTAATAATGATACWGACCTCTCAAAAAATCCATCTCTSTGTGGATTTCAAGTTGCTTTATATAATATTGTTCCATTTAACCCAGGAAGGCTGAGACATGCTCAGATGCCATGACTTCTCAGTGTCTTATCACCTMTGAAAATAATTTTCCAAACTTGGGAAAGCTGTATGACTGGCTTCCTAGCACTGTTTTGTTTTCAGGAAAAGCCTTGGAACATGGAAACTTGTTTGTCTTTCCCTAATGCAAACCAAAGGCCATGAGCATCAGGCAATGCTAATTTTAATGTTGTCTTTGAATATGTYAATATTTTCTGACAAATCAAAATGTGCTATACTGGCCCACAGTAATGGCCATTTCACTCCACTGCTTTTTCCCAGCTTTGGCAAGTATTCTTTGACTCTCATGAGCACAAATAATCATAAAATAGCTTGGGTTGGAAGGTTTCAGCACCATGCACTAGAAAATGATTTGGTGAGGTGGAAATTGTTTAGTGCAAGATTTCCCATCACTTTCTTTTTTTTCACTAAGCACTTCTTCAATCTAAATTACTTGCAGTAATAAAAATCCATAATTTTGCAAAGACCAGGTCTTGAATATAGTAATAATGTACACAGTGCCTATAACAGACAGCTTGGTATTTTTTCTCTGTAAATGACACAGAAAGAAGTGACAGTAAACATCTATGAAAATTCGTTATACAACATCAACACAATTTCTGCCCAGTCATAATAATAAAGCCTGCCACACAGAATGATGCTTCAGATATCTTTTAACTCCCTGTTCAACATTTAAACTGCATAACCTATTTTTTTTAATGCTAAAAATAATTTTTAAAACTCGGGAGYCTCAGTTTCATTAGACAGTATTTAAAAACTCATTTTTCTGACTATTGGTTCTTTCTGATTATCCTTATTTCTCTAATGACATCTCTGTGCATTTYCTTATGAATGATATAATATCTGCTCAGCCTAGGAACAAGATCAAGGAGTGAAATTAAGCTTTACCCTTTAATTGACTGTATGAGTGCATTCATGCTTGTAATGTGATGCAATTTGCAGTTGTCTGTGTCATCAATTAGTTTTTCTATTATATAAACAAAGAATAGGAAAGGCATTGTGCTGGAACAAGAACTTTCAAAGCATGAATTTGAGATCACTGCACTCATGAATGGTAAAACCTTGAGACAAATCTGCAGGCTGTCCCACTAGGGCATTAACACACTCATAATACAATCCCACACTACAAGTATCTGAATGTGCCATGTATATTACAGGAAAGAAAAGTGAACTGTTTTATAAATGTGCTCTAAATAAGTTTAAATACAAAAAAAAAAAATAAAATATGGAAACCATGCCTTATCCTCCACCTGTGAAACCAGGTGCTTTATTTATTGCAAGAAACTAAGAGTTTATATATACTRTACTAATAACACTTAAAACTGAAGTGTCTTAAAAAGATCTCTCTGTGTATTTGGAGCCCAAACTTGTGAAATACCAGAATTTCATGCAGGGACAATGTCCCCATCAGGAATAATTATTACAACTTTCCGCATAATAAAGAAATTGTTCTCAAGCTTATTGATTTACAACAGGCTGAGCAATAAAATTTAAAAGTGATTCAGGATTTTGCTGACTTTTATGTCCTTTCAGAGACATGTTATCCTGTCCCACTTTTAAAAGAAAATGTGAATCCTTTCTGGAGCAGAAATAGTGACTACAGAYTGTAATGTGTACCAATGGTGATGAAGCTTTTGCAGGTTTATGTATGTGATCATTTAGCATCTATTTATTTTAGCATAGATAAACTGCCCAGTTTTGCTGCACACTTGTCATTTCCTGTCATCTTCATACTCACATATGCTTCTATCTTGTCTTTGTGATACATACCATTATTCCAACTTTTTCCTTCATTAATTTAGACCAAACATACAAAAAAAAAAAAAAAGAAAAAAAAAACCACCAAAAACTTGCAATAGTAAGATAAAAAACCATCTCTTTAATGGAATCTTCCAGGTGCCCCCATGGTTACTGGCACACCCAGCATCAGATTTCTACAAATTTTGTAAGTTTGAAAAATCAGAATATCTAAAAAATACTGTCCAATTAGAAGAGCAGTTGGTTAGATAATTTCCCCCTGGCTTCTGCCCTGCTGGAGCCTCTCTTTTGATCTTTTAGCCCCACATTTTATTATGTCTAGAATCTGTGATGCAAAACAAAGTGTCCTTGCTAGACTAAAAGCAAGACTAAATGGGATTCCAAGAAGGTAGCATAATATCTAAGAAAATTATGTAAGRAAGTGCAACTACTMTGCTAAAGTGACAAAGTGCTAGAAACTATGCAGCTATATATGGATATCTATAAAGCTACAGATATACAAAAAGCAAAAATCTTTAGGCATCAATGTCACTGAACTTATATTCAAGATTTTCACTCAGCATGTCCTTGCAAGGAATGGAGATCACCGTGTTCTTCATCCTTTCCATCTGTTTTAAATGATTATATAAAGTGGCTTTGGGTAGTGTGTTTGCTGGCACATGCATTATGAAGTGAATAATGAAACTATGTTGTGCCAGAGATAAATATTTGACAATTCTGTAAGACTCTAGTACTTCTTTATAAATCCTGTAATTTTATTCTAGAAAAGACAAGAAGGCAGCTCAGTACACTGACTAAGGCCCTTGAAACAATCAGTGGAATATRTCTTGGGTTTGCAGCTGCACATTAGGGTAACAACAGCAGTTACATGGTATATATCTACATTTTTTAATAGGGAGATGTTTCTTTCATTTTAGCTATTTTGGTTTTGTCTTCCAGAGACTGCTTTAATTCTTTTAGTCTTCTGTGTCACATGGTGATTCAGAAAATAAACCTGAGAGTTAGCAGAATTCTATCCCAGTGTACTTGAAGGCCTCAACTTCTCTTTGAGAAAGAAGACAGGACAGACTTTTGTATTTTTATGTTAATGGTCAAACTTAACAACTTGGCAAAGCAATCAAAACAGACAGAAATTTTTGGACATATACAAGATTGCTTACCAGCACCTGAAGTAGTGTCCAGTATACGCTAGGTAACACTAGCAGATTTGGAACGGCATAGGGAAGTGGCCATCTAGACAAAGTTAAATAAAGATGCTTTTTATCTTTCTTTCTTGCTAAAATCATTGTGAAAGAGTACCTCCATGAAAGCCATAGGAAGACTACATACATTGCTTATCGAAATTTTTGATGAGAGAATCTGTCAAGATTTTTACACCAAGTTTCCTCTGCATCATACCATCAAAAGATAGGCAAACAATATTTGCAGGCTTGTATGTACAGCCAAAGTCCTAGAGAAACCCCCAGAAATCTTCAGGGTTGACTGGATGAGTTCCACTGGTCAGGTCATATGTGATTGCATAATGATTTTTATTCCATTCCTCAAAATTTCTTACTTCTATTCAGCTATATAAATCACATAAACTGAATTTAATTTAACACAGAAGCTGACTTGATGTATAAGAGGGTTTTCTTTCTTTTTTCACCATTACYACCTCCATTGCCTACTTTCCTTGAAAGATTTTTTTCAGGAAACAGAGAGAAGCTAGTCTAATCAACAAGTCCAGAATCAAGCAAGTCCAGCATTTATCACAGCATGACTGTGATATCACACATGACTGTGACAATGAAGCTAGCAAACTTGAACTCCCAGATCATTATCTCCTTATTTAATCTCCTCTTGGGGCGGTGAGTGCTATAAATTGGCAAGAATAACATTAGGCCCCATTTTCTTGATCAGAAACCACTGTGTAATCTCATAATGAGAYTGGAAATAGCTGTTTTGCTGGCTGCTTCCTAAGCAGAATAGTGGAATAGAATCAAAAGTTTCATTGCAGTTAACACAGAAACAGTTTAACAAATAATGAAAGTATCTGCATTAGTACTGCAYGATTTCATATTTTTTTCTTAACAGAACCTGGTCATCTTCATCAAGAGGCGCAAAATGCCATTGATTTTAGGGAACAGAACCTTTTTGAATGGTGTGACCTTTTCTATATCTGCAGCTTGTTGAAACTCCTCWCATCTCTTTTACCCTCCATCTGTAATTAATGACTTACAGGTTTGTTCAGTACTTATTTGTCTGTAAGATAAGCAGCTTTCCCCTTCACCATTTTTTTTCTTTTTTACAAGCTTTTATACTGCAAAATACATAGCACGTATAAAAGCTAATAGTGATTTGACAGACACATCTTTTTATCAAGTTAATTTTGATGGCGTTTGACAAAGGTCAAGTCCCTTGTGAGTCCCTTCACAGACACCTAGGAGTCTTTTCTACTCCTGYTAGCAATTTTTGATTTGATTTACTGATCTATGTACAGTGAACTGAATGGTGGCTCTGGTGCCCCAGTTGTGCTGATCATTAGCTGCATWACCTGCTATGGTTCTGTACAAAAATACAATGGAGGTCCACCTGAATGTGTCTAATAACTACAATATATGTGACTAATATCAATGCTCCCTTCACTCCATTCCTCTCCAGCTATGTATATTCCCTCCTGAACACCACCCAAGCACTTAATCTTTACCATGAAGATGCAGAGTACATATAAGACTGGATTTTAGCTTGGAATTAGAATCTGAGCTCAAGCTGGGGAGACTAAATGGATCAAAGTACTTTGAGTTCACACTTAAATTTATTTTTCTTTTCTTTTTAAATAAAAATCMTTTACCACCAAAATGAAAACTGCCTCTACACTTGATTTAATGCATTCTTTTCTCTCTCACTCTCCATCCAGGAAGGAGGAGGAGCAGAAAGACACAAGCATGCATGGTATGGAGGATGAAAGCAATTATAATGCATGATGTAGGCGGAAGAAAATTATGGGGAAATTATCTTTAGCAGTTCACTGATAACTACCTTCATAGATTAYAAAAGAATCACTGAAAATATATATGCAAATTACCTGCATTTTTTATTGGAGTTGTCGTCCATTGTCTAGATTGTGAACCTTAGTGAAATTTTGTAAATTAAGGAAAATTATAAAAGTCTRTATATTTTATTTTGAATTATTTCTGATGCCAGTCAGATGCATGAATGTTTAATTTGTATAGGTATTCAATTATTTAAAAAAAAACACATGAGTTACTTCATGTAGTCCTGGAATCAAATTCATTTTGGGAACACTACAATTTGAAGTGATGAATGCAAAGCTAAATACTTGTATCTGGATTTTAACCTTTCCCCTCTCCCCTTGTCCCTTCCTTCCTACAGACCATTCTATTCAATTCTTGTATGGTGGAAAGATAAGTCAGCTATTCAAGGCTATGGCTTGGAAATTGTATAGTTTCACAACATTTTGTATGYATACAGAATAATTTTCTACTGTATTATTAGATATCAGAATTTAGATAAGCTATTTATTTAATGTATTGCTCAAGACAAATGTGAAGAACACAGAAATGTCTCTATTTTTTTATTATTTTATTTCAGTTTTAAAACAAATATTATTCCAGTTATTTCACAGGCGGATTAACAGTTATGAATAAACATTTGGTGTACATGGAAAAAATGAAAGAGATGGATGAAAGATCTGATTTTTTACTATGATCTGAGCTTCAAAAATGCGTACCATAAAGGATGTCCAGTTAAAAGCTTTTGAACTCARATTSAATACTGATATAAATCAGGAGCAARCCTTTCAAAAACAAAGACAATATTTTAAGAAGAAAACCCATCAGTTCTGAATCTGTGAGATCTGAGGCTTTSTATTCTCTTGATTTTTGATCAAACTGTTCTAGTAGCTAAAATTTTCACTCTTTATTTCACCCTTTTCTTTTGGTTGATTGGTAAGTTCATGCATTTTAGGTCAATATTCCAAATTTATTCCATGTATGCAACTGCTGTGTTAATTTGGGCAAAGATTTTAAATTTAAATTTAAATTAATAAATACCTAGATTCCTGGCTGACAGCTGCATAAGTTACTGGTGACAGAATTTTTCTTCTTTTTGGTCACTTTCTTACTTTTATGCTCTAATTCCTGCTAAACACTACACWAATACACACCATTAATTCCCCACTGGTGAGAAAAGTAACATGAGACTCAATCTTCTGTCATAAGGGTACAGTTGGTCATTTGTTACTGCTTTATATTGGCTGGGTATCTCCATGTCTTGGAACAGTCTTGTACTTGACTAATTAAATGGGAAACTTAGCAGCAGCATCAACAGTAACAAATAGAGTAACAAAAGCCAAATAAAATTTTCCACCTGTGTAATCACTATGTTGTGTTTCAGAGTAGTGAAGCTGTTTCAGAATTCAAGAAAAATGGATATGTTATATCCCATTTTGTCCCATAATTTATGAAGTAAAACTAATCCCACTCTTTATTGAAAGTAAGAGCACCCTGCAGCCTATAAGAGAAAAAGGGAAATGATATCAAATACTTCCTTGAAAGTCTGTCTTGAGAAAAAATATTGTAAATTAATCCAAAAGAGAGCTTTTCTAGTAAAATCTTCAGTAATATGTTCAAGAAAGAGGAAGAATGCATGAACTCTGTGCCTATTTCTGCAATATTGTCAGCCCTTTTTGAATCCTTTTCTTGTATTTAGAATACTCTATATTTTCTTTTGGTAAATAGCATATGTTATGTGTGTTTTACCTATAATTTGCCATTTTGCATGGWAGAACTTAGCTCCACAGTTCTGTCTTCTGACAACTGTACATAAACTGTAGCAGACCACAACTAGTTAAATCCTGAGACAAGGATAAACAGATTGCAATGAAGTAATTCAGCTGATGAGATGGTGGAGTTTCTTCCTACATTCTTTTCTGTGTAGCAAATAATGTTCTTATTTATGTTTGTAGATAGGCAAGGAATATATACATTACTCATTCTTGATTTAAAAGGTGGCTTATAAATGGCTAAAAGATAATTTTGTCTCTCCAGTGAGTCATCTCATACAAAACTTAATCTGCCTGAAAAGTTCAACTCTGTRCTATCTCCAGATAGCTGCCCTTCTGACTGTAGTACATACCTGTTCATTATGTAATCCTCAAATATAAAATATTACATATCTGAGAGGATTGGGGTGAAGAACATATTTCCAGAATTTACTTCTGATCGTTTGAATACCCAACAATTTTTCAATACTCACCAGCTTCTAGAGAATATTATCTTAACTCCTARTCCTCACAGAATCAYAGAATCAATTAGGTTGGAAAAAACYTCTGAGATCATTGAATTCAACCTACTATCAAACATCATCATTTCAACTAGACCATGGCACTTCTAGCTTTTCCTTAAACACCTCCAGGGATCAGGACTCCACCACTTCCCYGGGCAGTCCATTCCAATGCCCAGTCACCCTTCTGYRCAGAAATTCCTCTTACCATCCAACCTAAACYTCCCCTGGTGCAGCTGTGTCCTCTTGTCCTGTCACTGGTTACCTGGGAGAGACCAAGGAGGAGAGACYRACCCTCACCTGGYTACAGCCTCCTTTCAGGAATTTGTAGAGTCATGAGGTCTCCCCTGACACTCCTTTTCTCCAGGTTAAAYAAGCCCTGCTCCTTCAGCAGCTCCTCRTCAGAATTGTGCTCCAGACCCTTCACCASCTCTGTTGCCCTTCCCTGAACACACTCCAGCACCTCAATGTCCTTCCTGAATTCAGGAACCCAGACCTGGACAAGTACTCAAGGTGCTCTTCACTGAAATGCAAACAAAACAAGCAACAGCCTCTGCAAAAAATCACAACTCCCAACTTACATTTACAGTCTTAATTTCATAGATTTTCTGGAAGCACCTCTAGCTAGTGAAGCTGGCACTGAAGTCAGCACTGARGTCACCAAYGATATTCTGGCCTAGAATCATCACACTAGTTCCTAGTAATCACGTTCTGCCTAACTCCTTATCTGATGCTGCAGGGAAAAAAAGAAGTCCTCTCTATCAGAGGGAGTAGCAAAACAGAGAAGCAGCTAACTTGTGTCTCTCACAGCCCCTCTTGCAATCTTAAATGGTGTCTAGCACAAGTTAAAGAGCAAATAAAATAAATACATAGAGCCTTAGGGATTTTTCTGGGGGAAGATTTGCAAAGGGCATTTCAGTATATTGCATTTGAAAGAGATTTTGTTCCTATATAATAGAAGCTTTTTTTTTTTTTTTGTCACAAAATAGAAGAAAAAAGAAACTTAGGGTATATCTCTGTGTGTTAGCAAAATGAACTGTACAGAGCCCATTCTGGTCTTTTGATCAAATAGAAGGATTTAGTTATGCCAACCTTTACCTTTGAAATCAGCCATTTCAGATATGTTTAGTAGGAGTTGTTGATGATTTGTGCAGTCAACCAARATGTGCCCAAAACTTGTCTTGAAGTTTTCCAGCCAGGGCAGAGAGGTGACTTGAGCTGATTTAACATACTGATTTAATATTAAAAATAACACAGCTTCACTGGAAGAGAGAGGATAGAATCTGTTTAATCCACAAAAACAAACTGAGTGCTAAAAGTGCTAAGGGAATTCAACAATTTTTTGAAAGGTAAGAGATGAAATCATAAGTAGATGAATTATCTACAGCTAGAATTTAGAAAAAAAAATCTCTACAATTCTGATCAAAAGATGCTTTTTCAAGCACGACCTTTTACTTAATTTAATGGGGATTATGGTAATAATATGGGTTGTGCTTATTTATATTTGAAGAAGGGAAAAGTGACAGAGAAAGGAAGTGTTTTGATTTGTRTGTGAGGGGCTTAACACACTGGTAGGCTCATTATGATTTATCTCACTGCAGTGTTAGAGCTGTAATCAAATACATTTACCACAAGTATAAAAGCCAGATAATGTAGTATATTATTTACTGTCTGTGGCAGATTTTATTGTCAAGGAGCACATGAGAGTTGTGGGACAAGCTATCATGTATTTGTTTCTAGCTCTCAAGTTTTCAGCAGTGCATTTTTCTGACATGCATAAGTGATATAAGACTTTTACAGTGCAACAAAGAAGACATAAATTTACAAAATGWGGGGGATTYTATTTTATATATGAATATTAGCAGTACTATATTTTCTGGATTTTTTTGAAGAGAATGTAGGAAATCTATACATAATGCATTACATATTTCTCTCTCCATGTCTACTGATGGACCAGCTGAGAATTCACAGGTATCTACATTATCCAGAGAAAAAAATCTTTGTAGAATCATAGATGAAAAACCATTTGGTAAGTCTTGGATTTAATAGTTATTTAGACATCATGATCAATGGGATGTCTTGCTCACAGCACCCCGGTAGGCTCGGTTTCTGAGTTTTCTGTTTTGAATGCAATAAATAAGTCAAAATTATCCTGTAGTGGTTTGTAACTTCCGCTTAGAAACTGGTGTTTGGTTTGTGGATTTGGTTTTTTTTTTTTTGTTTTGTTTTTGGTTGGTTGGTTGGTTGGTTGGTTGGTTGGTTGATTTTTGGGGTGGGCAAGTTGGAGGGTAGTTGTGTCTGGAAATGAATAATTTCTGTGAATAACCCTATCCTGTAAAATGAAAAAGAAAAACATTTACCAAAAAAATCTTAAATCTAAATATTTCCTCTCACGYTCCTAACCCTAGTGGCTGTACTAATTCAGGCTATGTCAGAAGGTGTAATGACCTTCCTGCTTGTACCATCCAGAGATTTCAAGCATTGTGCATCTCTTTTCAAGACTTACAGCAGGCTTTATTTGGCAGTAACAGTGTAAGTGTGCTTGGAACACAGCAGAATGTCTCCCATTGTCTCGAGCTTACACCCAGTGTGCTGGCACTGTGTAGAGAAACACCCTGATACTGCACCAGTTTTCTGAATGCCACTGAAGGCACAGGATTTATTCATGTCATGTTCATAACATCTTTGATCCTTTAACAATAAGATTCATTGTCTTAAATATCTCCTACTGGTTTATGGAACTTCTCAAAGACTTCTGCTTGCTTCCTGTGRTAGGAAAGGCTGCAATTTTGGAGGGGAAAAAATTTGCCTAAAGTCTTCATGGTGGTTTGACCTGGTTCAGCAGCCAAACACCCACCTTTTGTCTTTATCATTCCCCCCATCCCTTGGGGTGAGGAGAAATAGAAGGAAGGCCAKAAGACTTATGTATACAGTCTTATAGAAGGAAAGCAGAAACTATGTGAAGTAGCGAATAAAAAGGAGGAATTTATTCACTACCCACTGGCAGGCAGATGTCCATCCGCTTCCTAGAGACTATGGCCCCAGCATGAGTAACAGTTTCTTGGGAAGAAAAACACCACATCCATGAATGTTTTTTTTTTCCTCTCTTTTCTCTAAGCGGTTCTTGCTGAGCATGACATCACACAGTTTTAGATCTCCCTTTGTTCTCTGTGGGTCAGCTGTCCCACCACCAGCCTATTTACTTACAAATATAGTTCCTTCAGGCTATTTGAAGAGAACAACTACAGTTCTCACTTTTCTGKATTTAGAAGAGGTATTTAACAATAAAACAAAATTTATACATTAATCATTTTATTCCAGTTGATTTATGTTTTTCTCTATCTTCCCCTTACCCATTTCTCTGACTACCACATACTCCTTCCTTCTGGCTTCTTTTCAAATCCTGAATACTTATAAGGAATCTCTAAAGGATAGAGAAATACAGATAGTGGCCTGTCTTCAAAGGAGGGCTGCAAAGCACATATGCCAAAGGAGACTGACATGGAAACATGCAGAATTGCTGCTAACACCTCTCAGTAATGTAATGTTCAGCACCACCACATATCAGCTTATAAAACAGACTTCTTTTTTTTTTTTTTTTTAAGTGTGAAATCAATTCCCAAAGAAAAGCAAAGCAAAACTAATAAGCAACTCTTAAAAAAAAGATAAAATCTTTTAGAACTTGCAAAATATGGCAGGTCAGTAATGAAAACTGAAAAGTCCGGAAGTCAAAATCTGACATTTCTCACAATAAGATTGTCTGTGCAGTGTTTAGTATTACTTCTATACACACATTTTTTAAAGAATTGTATGGTGATCTCTAAAACTGAGAAAGTTGCCTGTCACAGTACCCGGGAGAGATGATGCTTCCTTACAGCTCATAGCTGTACTGGTTTGTCCTTAGTATTCAAATTGGATGGTGCCTTTTTTCTRCATGATTATTGAACACATTCTGCAGACAGAATTATTTATTTTTGACAGTATATAAGCACTTTGCAGAAATTAATTTTCCTCTACAATATTCTCTTTATTCAAATGAATTCAGGGACAGAGTATTTTGACATCTTATTTCATGTATTAGACTTGTGAATTTTGCTGTCTTTGTATCAGATTTTGCTGTATTAGTATCAGATATGTTCTAAAAACACATTTCCACAATTTAATTTGTATGAATCAGAATATGTGAAACCCAGAARCAACAAATATGTAATTAGGGCCCTTTCCTAAAAAGTTTTGATTTTAAAAATAGAATATTTTATTAGTCTGACATAGGAATTCCTTTTCAGAAGCATTTATTCAAATGTTTTATTTACTTTACTGGTCACTGTAAAGTTTCATTCTGTTTACCAAAGTTTTATAAGCAAGATTCAAGTCCTATAGCAGGAGTCTGCTTGACTATATGAACTGGTTCAGTTGTTAGTTAAGTCTGATATACACAAAAAATATTTGCAAATGTTAACTATTTAGTCCAYTCTCCCTCCCAAGTAACTTTCATCATTAAATTTCTCTACACTCCCATATGTGATGGAGATCTGCTCTGCCTGGCAGTGTGCCCTTTCTGTCACTGATCCYTCATTTCTAGTCCCTTGGGGTAACTGACACATCAGGTTATGCAACTGGTCCTGGCAAAACTTGAAAGGAAAAGTAAAAACTMTTACTAGAACATCTGCATATAATTGGAAAAAGAAAACCAAAACAGGCAAACTTTGAAGAATCCAAGTCCTTCTTGAAGACTGGAATAAGAGTAGCAAGCTCCAAGAGATGTATAGGGCAACACTAATGCCAGTTTGTTAGACAAGTTGAGAGGAAACTGTAGTTGGCAGCTGTAGAGCAGGAGAGGYRGAGAGGAGGAAAATCTCTGATCWCTGTGGGACAGACAGTGTTTTATGTTGTATGGTTGGCTCTTGGCATTGGACTGTCTTCATTCTCCTAGGAGAAAGTGCCTGAGCATTGGTGGCACAGTKTGGCTGCCTATGAGCTGGAACCAGATGAACCCCTGTACTGGTGCTCCTTTTCTTTTAGAGGGAAATCCTAACAGTACATCTCTTAAGGATGGATTAGTTGTTTAATACTATTCTAGAAATTACATGATTTTTTATAGTTTCTGAATCCTAATGACCAAATACGCCTGAAATTTTCCCAAGCCATTAAGCAGAAAAAATTCAAGCTCAGTTAAATTATGGTGCATTAAACACTGCTTTTMTGTCTTAGATTTTTCAAATCCAAAACTATATCTGACCAGATTCTCCTTGCAGTAACATATGAGCAGGGCCAAAACAACCCAAATTACATCACCAAAGTATTTGGAATGCACAGTAGAAGCTGACAAGAATGCATTTCTTTCCTATATTGGTCATGATGATGCTTCCACTGTGATTCAGCTCAGATCTTTGTTCAGACTCTCTTCTCTCTAGGAGAGTGATACAATTTAGGATTCTTCTGAAAAGTATCYACYAYATCTGCTACMTCTTTTAATTTYTCCTATCTTGGCTGTCATAAATTTCCCGTAGAAAGCTGGGAATTCGGTAGAAGACTTTTTTTTAATTCTAATTCTTTACATAAATCTTAATTTCTTCAAACCATGAAATTAGATGTTCAAGTTTGCAAGTTTGCTGCCAATTTAGAATGACTAAGTTWAAAAGAGCTAATGTCTTTCTCACTGTTTTGCCATTTCTCTATGACTCCTACTGCTATTGTTATTTATATTTGTACTCCTATTTTAGTTTCAAAACATATTACTAATTATTATTGTACCTGTGTTTGTCTCCAATAACTCAATGAGTTGTTTGATGTATCAGGACTGGACAGGCTGCATGAGATAACCAGAGCTTTYGTTATAGATTTCTGAGTTCCCYGGTGTGACATCCTTCTGCCACCGAACTAAAAACCTGAAGAGCAGCACTTATCCTTCAGCTTCCTTTTAGGCAGCAAGACACAAAACAATGGCTTACACAAAAAAAGAGCACAGAAGAAGTTTTGTGCCCTGATACCATTACAGCTTTCTGAAGTGACATGCAATCCATATAAACATTCCTTTTATAGCTTCTCATGAGTTCAGTGTAGGTTTTCTGTCACTCTGAAAAGAACAAGTGTGGGCAGGTGCTGTGCACTTTTCTTTTCATGGCTCTGCAGATGCTTTAAAGCTTTCCTTTAATGGAACTGCACAACAGTATGTAGTAGTGCTGTGAACACCTGGCGAGTAATTAAAGCCACGAGGTTCTGTTCTTGACAAAAACCAGTCTCATACTAAGCCCTGCAGAACTGAAAGCCCACATGCTGTATTCTTGCCTGCACAGTCTCTTCCAATGACAGTGCAATAGAAGCCCTTCAGACAGACTGACATTTTTCATCTCAGTGAATGATGGGAAAACTCACCCTGATCTTAGGGTTTGTCATGTTTGTATATTCATCCAAGAAGGCCATGAACTGTGGCTAGAGGTCTCTTGATTCTGTTTTTAGACAGATTTTAGGCTCATTACTAGCAAATATAACTTAAATTCTTCACATTCCATTCAGTATCGCTGGCAGTTAAAGTACCTTACACTTAGTAATGAATCAAAAAATAATTTTATATAAAAAATGGCACTGGTTATCTTAATACCTTCCTCCACCACAGTAATGTTTCTCCTAATGTACTTTGATGGCACAATCACCATTACATAGCTTGTTAATACATTAATTGAACCTGCTTTTGTGATTAATACATATACATTATTAGTTCAYTTTAAGGATAAGAGGTGAACATTCTAGGAAGGATGTGCAGAATAATAATATTAATTTTATATTTGACTAATCTCTGCATTTTGATTTTACAAGGAAATTTTCAAGACAGGAATGGTTTGCTTATATTCCTAAGATTTTTTTCTTTTTTTTTTTAAATACACTTTATCGCTCTTTTGCACTGCAAATGCTAGTAATGAAAATTAAATTATGCTTGACAAAATACGTAGATAAATTGCTTTTAATGACCCCTTACATTTAAAATTTTACAGTTTGTTGATATAACTGTGTTGGTTTTCTTAYCTACTAATATGCAGCATTAAGCAATTTCCTTTRTTTATTTCTGTCATTAGTGAGTTAGCAACAGTGTCACATAATGCTGTATAAGGCAAAAACATTGGTGCATGCATCTGATTCTCTTTCAARCATSTTCTAGAACARKGTAAAGYAGTTTATTGTTTACCTTGTTTGTTRGCTTCAAAGAATTTTGGGAATCCAGCTAGTMATCTCATATTTACAATTTGAASATAKTTTGGTAGATAATATTATGTAAAAAAGAGAAAGGATTTGGAAAGAAAAATATATTTTTCTATCATTTTCAGAAATTTAAGCAGGGAAGCTTAGTCATCCATAATTTTTCAATATGCAAATCTGAGGAGGATTTAAGAAATATACATCTGAAAAGCTTAAGATAAGAGCTCATATATTTGAMTGTTTCTTGTTTTAATTTATGGCTAAATGAAAAGGTGTTAATAAAAAGAAAAACAGCAGAAGTTTCTGTGTACCCTCAAGTTCATAGGAACTTTATTACCATGCAGATTTACTCAGTCAGAATCACTGCTGATCTCTCTGAAATGTTACAGGTCCACTTATCACCAGTTCCCAGGTGACYGATCTCAATTTATTCATATCAGAAAACGTTTTTCCTCTGGGCACTCTGATTTTAATGTGGGCTGTATRTCATCAGGCAATGACAAGAACAGAGGGATTGATCTCTCGTGGCCTAATAAGCTTATTTTTATCTTCAACTTTGCCTTTGTAGTGGAGGAGATATTATAAGCYGTCTGACACTTATTTAGAGATGTATACACTGAAGAAACAACTCCCAGCAGCTTCRGGGAGTGAACTACGTGTGCTCAAGCAAAATTCATGAAAACACTTCATAATAATCTTTAAAAGAAACAAAACTTTTAATAGGAGAAATTTTCTGTTCCTAACCCAGAAACTTTTAACAAATGTTCTTCTCCACACACGAGGTACTCAGGTAAATTGGCACACGCTGACCTGGATTCAGGGACAATGGCTGTAATCTGTCTGCAAAGAGCCCAGTAGGCTGTACAGAGGCTTCATGTCAATCAGAGAAAGAAATGGAAGTTAAACAAGCACTGCTAGATTTTTGTGCTTTTTTTTTCCACATGCTCTGTTTGTTTAACCAGCAGGGTGTCACCAGGTGGATGTTAGTGTTCGTGTACAAGGCTTTCACAGAGATTGATGTTCRCAGCAACAGCTGAGTTCATTTACAATGCCGTTCTCTGAAAGCCTTGCTGAATAGATTCCTAAAGACAGTGATTTACTGTCTGTCTTTTCCTCTTTTATTATATTCCACCACCRGTGATGCCTATTCTTATTTGATGACTTCAGTATCCTTGCTCAAAGGTGCTCATACATTTTCAAATTCCGTTACTGTTAGAAAAAGGAGAGAAGAGAGAAGAGTGATTGAGCTGTCTTTGAATAGTTGCTGGGCTCTTGCTGTCCTGTAACTATTGTAATGTTGCATTGTCTCAGGGTTACTGGGAGGTGTGAACAGCAAAAAGTTCAGAGAAAACTGCAGCTTCTGGAGAGGTCCATCTGCCATGTATTCTTTACTATCTCCTTTTCTACTTAATATGGGTAAGTATAACATTTCAACTGAGGATTAACACTGCATAGAATTTAAATCACTRAAGAGTTAAAAAGTTTCAACACTTCATGGGAATTTAAAAATTKTTTGTCTCATGATAACATGTCCTAGCAGCCTTTTCTTTCAGAATATTTTATTATCCTCAGCCTTAGACATGATGTATATTCCTTCACTTCGTTTGCAGATGGTGGAGGAAACCRGCAGAGTTGAACAAAGTTTTCAGTTTCTAAATATTCATTTAAATACTTAAATATTTAAACCCTAGCAAAACAAAAAACAAACAAACAAACAAACAAAACCCCCACCAAACTACAACAAAATCTCAACAAAAAGCCTTCTATAGAACCTTTTTCCTGGTAGTTTTCCTGTTTGGTGAGATGGGAGGTTTTGATGCTAAGGTTGAGGATCAAAAAGAATGTGGAAGATAATTATTAAATGGACATATGGAAATAAAGATACTTGAAATGGTCCAGCTTCTGGATCTCCAAGGGTCTSATATGAAAGTAAACATACATTTACCAAGGAACTGAATCAAAATCTGTTGAAACCACCAAGAACTTTTCCACTAATGTACTGGATTTTGGAGAAGGCTTTGAAAAGCTCTCTCAGTTTAGCAGCAATGCCATGACCCCATTAAATACCTAAACTACAAAGTACCTAAGACTGTACATACTAATTTCAGTGATAAAAAYGATACATCTTGTTCACATCTTTGTTTCAACTTCCTGTATTTTTTCACTTGTTTACATGTTATAGAATTTAAAATAATGATACATAAGGGGAAAGAATATACATATAGGGAAAATGTTCAGCACACTGCTTTTTATAGCTTAGAAAGCTCCACCCTGTAACTGAGATTTGTCAAACATAATGCATATTATGTCATTTTTGTCTGTATTCCAGTAGGAGAGATACGCTCATTTTGGTTTTCTCAGATAAAAATTGCAGTGAACTGTTGTGAGAAGCTTTCAGAAATATCAAAAATCTGGATGAATTTCCCAACAAAATGAACTAAAATCTTCACTCTAGGTGGATCTGCCAAGTAATAGAACTTCCTTCATTTTTAAAATATGAAGAAAGAGGTACAGAAAAGGTAGAGAGATGTCTCTCCATCCAAAGATGATGSTTTTAAGAAGGGAATCCTCAAAGTCTAATAATCTATTGTCAGAACTCTACTCGGTGTGAGCCTTTATTTTACTACCACCTCCAGTTTTAGCTTTGTATGAAAGTAGAAATATGAAGAGAAAGGATACAGTCTTGTCACTGAGTAATTTCCCTTACTTTCTTTTTAGGGTTACTTGCATGCTTTTCCTTTTTTTTTTCTTTTTTTTTTTTTTTTTCATTGCGTTCAAGAGCTCTGCTTCCTTTTTCTCCTTCCCAACTCGAGCTGAGGCCTGGGTATTATTAACAGGATGAAGTTTGCACTGCTTCTGCTCGTGCATATATGGAAGAAGTCAGTCTTATAAGCAGTCTGCCACCTTTAACTGTTGTCAATGCCTCCTCCAGAAAAAAATCTAACCCTAAGGTTACTAAAGACCAAAGAAACTAATCTCACATCATAAAGAGTAGAGAACTAGGTGAGAAAGGAGCACAGTACTTAGCAGTTTCAAAAAAATCCAGTCCTCTAATTCTGGTATCACAGATGCATATYCTAAATAGTCAGAAAATCAAATATTGTTCGTGCTAATGTTTTGTTAAGCAATTTTGACAACAACACACATTTGGCCAACTCACAGAYAAAGCATGCCTTGTCCTTTGAATTGTGGATGGTTTGTACTATGCTAAGAATGACAACAATTACAAAATTTGCATGTATCTGCCAACAGAACAGATGGCTTTGTAGGTGGAGGACAATGGAGAAGAAAAGAAGGGAAATGTTCAAATGCAGTCCAAAATCAAAAAGAGATCTTCACTAGATTCTGCTATGGAGTATAGTAAAACATTTTATTTGAAAATATTGCAGTAGCAGGGGCAGTAAGGAGATTACAACGAATTTGAGATGATTTCTGAGAAAAGTATTGGAAGTGGATGGACATGCTTCTAGCACATTAAATCACAAATATTTCTTAGTCCTCTCCTCCATACAACTGCCCAGAGTTATATTGRTTTAGCTCATTCTCTCCTAATGTCTGTTGCAGTCCAGGTTTTGATCATGAAGGCATATGAAGATACAGTATGAAAAGTGAACTTGTAGAAACTGCTCTTATAATGCAAAAAAATAAGTGCCAACGTGATCAAAAATTCTTTAAATAGTTACTGTAGTCATGATTTTGAATAGCTAAAAAAGCTAAGGCATAGTCATAGTTCCATTTCTTTTATCCTTATACTTCAGTGGCCACCTATTCAATCAATGGCACAGAGCACATGTAGACTGGTACTGACATTTTCCTACAGCAGAAACTCTTTTTCTCTTACATCTCTGATAGATGCATTGCAAAATTCTGAGCAAAAATATATTTGTGTCCTATTCATTTCACAGTCTAGGAAACAAAAAGATTTCTGTGTGTAAATGAAGAGAAGATACAGGAAAGTATGTGATTTGATATGATACTGAGCAGCAGTAGTGGAAGACAGGTACCTGAAATGCTGCYCTTTTAATTWTTTWTTTTTTTWAATTTWATTTTTAAACCACTGGAACAAAAAGAAATTTCAAAAGAAAGATTTTAGTGGTAGAATGAAATAGATCTGCAGAAATCCACRGTGACCTTTCCCCATGTATGACATATGGCATAAGTGAACAAAGATCCTATTTGAAAAATTGATGAATTAAACATAGCAGTATAGCCAATTAGAACTGTGACTTGACCCCAAACCTAAAAAAAAGACAACAAGAAAGGTGAATATCAGCTAAGAAATACTATGAAAAGAGCTGTGGTAAGAAAGCAAAGAAAGAAAACCACATTCTTATTAATCCACTAAGTACATAACTGATTCACAATATTTCCCTCTAATTCAAAATACTCCTAACAAATGGGAATGGGAAAAAGCATACAACCAAGTTTTCAAAATGGTGATTTACCCTTTTGAGACAAAATCACARCTAATGTGATTTGGGACAAATTCTACGTGCTTGATGACTTCTGAACTTCTTATCCATCACTGCATCAAGTCCATATCTGRTCCAAATTATTTTATTTTTATTAGTATTTATTGTAGATGATATTTCTCCTCTTGTTTTATTGCCACCTGCAATTACCTGTAGTTCCAGTTTGTTCCCCTGGATAGCATTCTTTAATCACTCCATATGCCCACACTATCTCATTTCACCTTGCCAGGCACCTCTATATGACTGCAAAGGGTTTTTATTGAAGAGGGAGAATTTCACACTGAAGATTGCTTCTTGTGAATTCATCCACGAAGTGTTTTTTTCCTTATATAGCTGTATATTCACATGTAAATGAGTCACATTGCCGAGGCACCAGGGAACAGCACAGAAGCTAAAAATAAATTCCCATTGTCCCAGACTGCTCCAGGTACTGGGACTTAATAGGACAGATTTCATTTGCTTAGTTTTCGGTTTTTCATTGTATTTCCTTATTTTATTGTTTCTTAGTATCTTTGCTTTCAGCTTGTTTGTTTTATTTTATACTGGAAAATTTATCTGTGAGATATTTCAACCAGAAGAAWTTGTTCTTTCAATTTTATTGAAGATTTTGACTATTTTTGTGGYTTTTCTTTCTCCAATCAGATGTGAGTTGCAATGGCTTGCCCTCATTTTTCAGGCTCTCTTTCCAGCTTTCATGACTGCTATCTTTGAGGCAGACAATTTTAACAAATATCCTTCAAGAAATGGCCATTAAGGAGAAAAGACAAGAGCGAGAAATAGTCTAAATTAGCTCTCGTATTACTGAACAAATGTGTTGCTTCTGTTCAACATCAAACTGTTCATGCRTTCCCACACCGGTTACAAAAATCAGATGGTGCCAAARTAATAGGTGACATCACAGTCTTTSRTCCCAAAACCAAAGGGAAGAAGTGAGATGAACTTAGAAAGAGATACAAGGGCTGAAAAGAAGGACCTTCTATGCCTCAGGTTTATACTGTATTATCAAAAAGGGTTTTATCTTTTCTTTAAAATCAGGTAAGGAATGGTTAAATGCTGACAGTCAAGGAAAGTTATGCATACTTCTTCCTCCAACAGAAGGTGTGCTCAATACAGAAGGGATCAGATGATATCCACAGTTCCATATGAATGTCTCTATATTTGGCAAACAAACAGTGGATTTGTATTGCTACAGATACAAATCTAAAATCCCAATAACTGCTACTTTTCTGTCCAGTAAAATCTGTCCTTGAGTGGGCTTAGTAGTCCTCTAATGATTAAAAAAAATTATCTGTGGTAAAGCACAACTTTTGAAAATATGTCTGCATAGTGAGATTATGTTCAGACATATGTGCATCCGTGTTCGTTTAATATTTTCATTTAATTTGGATCTTGCAGAAAGGTATTATCACCACAGATATTTTAAATCTGAAACCTGTTCAGCCATCTCAATTACYGGATAAAATAAATAATTGGAAATATAAGAATATTATCATATTGAACTGAGGACAAACTACTACAGTTAAAAGGTATTTTTAACTTTTTGTTTGGTTTCACATTGTGCCTATATTTTTACATTTAAAACAAAAATAGACTGAATTAATTATTAAGAGATGCAAGCAGAAATGTTTGTAGAATCACTCGGAGACTGTAAACATGGTTGGTCACAATCTAATCTTAAGTACATATGTGAAATATTGGAAAATTTCAGTGAAGTCAAATTAGAAGTAGAATCTGTCTCATGGATGTTTTTTTTTTAGGATTGTTTTCAAAGATCAAAAATCCAGAAGAGTTATTCAGTTTRAATTCAGTTTGTCTCCTCCCAATTATATAAGGTGAATAAAAGCATTCCCATATCTTGAATTTTCAGATTCTATGGCATACATATTAGGAGTATAACAGGAACCTGAATGCAGTCTGCCTAGAAATTCCATCTACCTTTGTTGCCATTAAAAAATGGATATCCTGCATGCTTACCACTGGCCACATGATATCCCCAAAAGGCCCCTGTACATATTTGAGCATACATTCATGGTTAAAGTRCCAGAAGCATGATGTGCTTACACCAGTGCCTCAAGCAGCAAAAACAGACTTCCCCCTGAATCAGAAGATAATACCTCTTACCTACTTATTTGCCTTTAATTCCTGATACAAAAGCAATCCTGGAACTACTTCAGCTCACTACAATTGTTTTTGATTGACTTTGGATTTAGCACTTGTATACATGCATATATACATATGTGTGTGTATCTATATATATATATAAACTGAGACTGAATCTCTCATATTATTAATATATACTTCCATATACATWGCCCATTATAGCTCTTCATCTCTATCCCTGATTCTAAACACACACTGACATGTGTGTTTCACAGATATTACATATTATAYGTTTTCATTCTTTTTTCTTAGCACTTGCACAAACATCAGGACAGTTAAAAATATAATTTTGTTTAATGAAAATAAACTTATATTTGAAAAAATACTAATTTGAAAATACATCMATTGTCTACCAGAGTTTCAAGAATATATCTTTATTTTCTTTAAGGAAAATCTCTCTCTCTTTAAAGGTCAAGTGTTAAATGGCTAATGGTATTGATTTATAGCTAATAGTCACTTCATTTCTGTTATGGGAACTCTGAGAACTGGCTTGGTCTCCTAGCTGTGATAAAATGTAGGTTAAATAAGTAATTTATTATTTGTCCCTCTGTGATTAATTGATAATTYACAATGCTGATTACTTAATCATCCAAAATATTAATCAGCAGCCAGCTAAACAATAGCACTGGGTTAAATGGGTTTAATATCAATTATCAAGTGGTCACTGAAAAGGAAGAAATTCTCTCAATTAAAGAGCTGACTTCAGATTTTGCTGTCAAATGCTCCCTGTTAACCTCACCTTCCTACTTGCTGCTGAAAACTCAGAATGGGTCTGGCATCTCACCAAAATCAGCCCTCTAAAATGCTGGAATCAGGACTTTAGCTCAGCAAATGCCTGCATTGTTTCAAAATCCATGGGAAATTCCACATGGCCTGGAAAATGTTTTGTAACACTGTCAAAAGATCTTCTGTATGCAAACAAATAAGACTGCAGYTCACTGTGTACTAGTCTATCAATGCAATTATTCAAAATAATACTGCAATGATAGACAAACTTACTGTCTGCTATGTAAGGAAACTCATTATCATTCAATTAAGTGTCCAAAAAGTCTGTTTGTATCATATTTAGTATCTGTGGTGAAAAAAAAATACCCTGCTTCAAACTGGTGTATTTACTTTTCACTTTCTTAGTGAGTATTGGGGAAGTTATCCTCTTGTTGTGGGATTAGCACAGCTCAGAAAAGTGTTTTGCTCATTTGCTCTGTGGATTGAAGATTTAATGTCATTTAATGATCAATGAATTGCTGTTGTGGTAATTSTGTTCTCATGTTTATTAAAAATAGCACCCAGTTTCTGTATATCTCGGTTTAGTGAATAAAGAACTTTTCTTAATTATGTTACTGAAGTAGCTTTTGCAATGCCATTTTACTGAGCTAATAAGCATGTCCTGAACTTACTTAATTATTGTATTGCTAAACACAATAGAACATATGACCACATGTCCTGTGCTTTAGTTGCTTGTAGTGTATTGTGTACATCAAACTGCAATAATTTACTGCATATGTTGCCACCTAAAGAAGAGATAAGGACTCTTAAGAAAGGAGCAGAGTGGGCAGTCAGACTGCAATAAGCTGCTACTTTATGTTTCACTTTAGTTTCCCTRACAAGGTTAGCTCAGGTGATTRGAATATGATGCYAATACTGCCAGTCTTGTTGTTTAGATCCCCATACAGSCAGTTCCCTACAGCTGGRCTCAGTGATCCYTGTGGGTCGCTTACAAGTCAGAATATTCTATGATTGCTATGACAGTCTGAAATGTTGATGCCACCAGACTGTTCTGATCAGTCCAGAGCTWAAGTAAAAACCTGGCAATGCAGAAGTGAGGTTGCTGAGAAATGCAGCAAATATCTGTAGTACTAACCCTGAGCAGCTGAACTGTTTCAATCAAACTCAGTCACGTAATAGTTAATAACACTACAGGGGGCAAGATTGAATAACACTTRTTTCTACTCTTCAAGCACAAATGATTGCTACTCATTCAAAGTCCTCAGCAACCAAATCTTAAAAAAAAAAAAAAATAAAAACCAACCAGCTTTAGAACCTTCACTTCTACTTTAAATAACATAAGTTTGGAAACAGTCACTCCATTTTATGAAATCAAATAGTGTGCTCATTACATTACAATGCTAAAAAAAATCTGTTTTATACCCTCACCCAAGGTAACTGGCAATTGCAGCCCATACTACATTACTTATCTGAATATCATCAATTTAGAAATTTCCTCCCTCAAGCACTTAATCAGCATTTCTTCATGACCATTTTGCTTGGTTTGTGAGGAGAGTTCAAATAAAAGCTGGGGAAAAAAAARMMCTTTATCAGGTCAAAGGCAAGTTCATAACAACATGTTTATTGAAYAGATCCATAAAAAGATGTATCTTTCTCAAATATTTAAGACATAACTTGGCCATTCATCTTCTTAAGTAAACTCTGATTCATCTTTTAGCAACCATAGGAAGTATCTATTTAGCGTTAAAAATAAAGTTGCCCATTATTCTATATATATATTGAAGCAACCCAGTCATGAAGTAAAAAGATGCTACCTCAGACACCATCCAAACACAGAACATTATTTCTCCTCAGGACTGATATTTRAGGAACTATATTCTGTATGGTAGCRTTTTATTACCTGTCCARCTACTTTAAGTTTTTCTGCTTGGAGTGCTGCATTTATGCACATAACCTGCTCAGTTGCTCACAGTAGTTTTGTTATAACTATTAAATAAAATATTTTTTTCTTAAGGTTTGTTATGTTCCTGGCCACGAATAAAGATGTAGGAGACAAGATCATATAAAACCCCAAAACAAAGTAAACTGAATACAGTTAACAGTAAGCATGAACTACAGCTGTGTGAAAAGACCTAAAGAAGTCTRTAGAAAACCTACATTAAATAGACCTTGAACATAATTTCCCACTGAAATATTGTTAACATTATGTACAGATGCAAGTGTATACAAATAGATTGTTTGTCAGRGCCCATGGGAAACTTACTACTTGTGAMTATTGTCCTTCTACAACTCTCARCTCACTTCAGTAATTAGCTTGGTTTCCATGCAGCTCTGAATAATTTATACATAATTTAAAAAGAAGCAAATAAAAGGTTATATATTACTAAAACACCCTTGTATTTAATTTTTTTTTACTATTACCATGAAAATATTTATCCATATGGAAAAATAGAARAAAGGTATCCAAAAAACAAACACCAGGTTCATTATGATGCTTGTTTAATTTTCTCTTACTGTTTTGAAGCAGAAATGGTAAAACAGAAATGGTAATAGATGCTGAAAAGATTTAATGGTGTATACACAAACAATAATATGACATGAGTGTCAGCATTGACTTTTGGGCTTGATCTGCTGGTAACCATCTGTGCATCTTTGTGCTTGGAGAAATAGTGGAATTGCAGCAATAGATACATTCTGTTTCTGGTTTGGAAAGCAATTGGCTTTACCACTCATGAAATCTGTGATTAAGTGATTAAAACTGATTCAGGTACACAGAACTCATTCCCTCTGCTTTTCATTGTTTTGTGTATAACCTCAAACAGTTGATTTCCATCCCCATATGTCACCAGAACTGCTTTGTAAACTCCTACAATCTCTGATTTTTTTTTTTTTCATTGGGGAAAATGAGCTGAGAGGGGCTTTTTCACCATATTGTCTTTGTCTTCTGTTCCAAAAGTCTGCTATAGTTTTTGGTTTCAGTGGAAAAATGTGGGGARAAAGAATTGGCTGCATTATGATTATAATTAATGACATCAATTAAGAAGATAAATAAAAGTCCTCATAAATTTCAAACATTTCTGCAGTGCATKTTTTCTGACTAAAATGATAATGTCTGAGATCAGATGCAGAGAGGCAGATACAAGACTCATTTGTTATAGCTCTGTTATTATTCAATAAATGACTTTGAAATTAAATGGTGATATGGTCAGTTGCTGGAACATGGGCAGACATGACATTGATTCCACAGAAGACTGTAAAAGAGATAACTTTCATAAAATGGAATAGGATGTAAATKAATACCTTTACTTGTCATTATCCTTTTCAAACTGAGTAGTTACAAGTTCTGTAACAGCCCAGAATTATGAAAGGCAGTACTCAGAGATGTGCAGATGGCTTTCTGTCTTCTGTGGACTTTAACATCTTCCTGCAGACAGCTCTGAACACGGACTTCAGGCCTCTTCTGTTTCTTTCAGATAATGATGTCTAAATATTACTGTCATAAAATAGCAAATTGAATTCAATAATAAACAATCTTCCACTCATATATGTCTCTTCAAATTCTATTAATTCTCCATCCAATAGTGATGATAAAGGCAAACACTGGCATTGGCAATAAACTGAGATTAAAATTGGGTTTAAAATCATACATAGAGCAAAATTGTTTCTGCTGRAAGTGACCTGAAAGATCATCTAATGGTCAAGAACATCTTCCACTACACCAGCTTGCCCAAAACTCCATCCAACCTGGCCTTGGAAGACTTACAGGGATGGAGACATCCATAGTTTTCTTGCAACMTGTTTCAGTGTCTCACCACCCTCAGAGTAAAAAAGTGATATTTGTATTCAAAATATATTCAGAAAGTAGATAGGTACAATTGGTGTAATGATGATCAATATCGTGTTACAGGGTTTAAAGACATTTTTTGAATATACTCAATAACCATAATAATCAAAATACTAATTGTTGAACTCCCATTCTTTTATTACATTTGTGAAGTAAGTGTTTCATCTTGTCCATAAKTTTTTCAGGTTGGACTTAAAAATAGAGAACAAAATAAAAATTAAAAGGAAAAGAAAAAAGAATGATAAAGAAAAGGAATTAGATTAATCAGATTAAAAGGAAAGAGAGCTCCCTTGGCCTACTCTGAGTAACTGACATGGCATGTAAGAAATAGAAAAGGTCTTAACCAGAAAAAATGCTGAGTTGTTGAGACACTGATGTTCAAAAGAATTACAGAAAAGTTATATGTATAAAATAGAGAGGTGRTGAATTAATAGCAAAACAAAGCAAAGACCCATGATAATAGCTAAAAGAAGAAGAAAAAGATATACCCATATTCAACTGAAGTGCCCCAGAAAGGAGCCTGCAAAATGAGAGGTTTAGCTCCTGGTCACCTACTGTGAGGATCTGATCTAGGAAAACTTCGATTCAAGATGTGATCAAGTAGACAGTTTAGTTATTAGCTGCTCTGGTGTTACACATGCTCTGTGAAAAATAAACCTGTCTTGACAGGTGGATTATATTTTTGTGTCTCTTCATCCTGAGGAACGATATCTGAACTTCTAGATGAGGACTTTAAAATGCTCCACRATTTTCAGTTTCTAGAGGAAAATATGTGGGTACATTAAACAAAAATAAAGGGAAATTAAAAATAATGAGGATCCTCTGGGCTGAATGATAGAGAGACAATTTAACTCCTGCTACTACTCAGTAAAAGCAAGAATAATCCTTTMATGCAGTGAAACATTCTGCAAATGSAGGTAACACTTAYTTGGTACAGRGATTCAGTGCCCCAAACARAAATGAGCCTGGGCAAGCAATGGAACCTAAAAAGTGATCAAGAATATTATAACATCTAAAATAGCAATACACAAATAATCAGAAAGTAGGAATGAAAATGCTCAGATGCTACAGATCCCTTAATGGAATAGCTTCTGGATTGTATCACTACAGAGCAATGTGCAAAACTCAAGTAAACCCTGTGAGTAATGAACTCATGCCTAAATCCAAAAATGAACAACTGTGTAATCAATGTGACAACAATGAGTCAACAGGAGGGAAGTTTTCCACTCTGGTATGCCAAATAATAGATGATTCAGAAAAAGATTTTTTTTWWWAACTGAAATAAATTATATAATACTTATATCTTCATCTATTTTTATATTAATTTGTTACTTCCTTTAAAATCAATTATGAATTGCCATTCCTTTCCCTAAGATGTGAGAAAGGAATATCTGAGTTGTAGTGATTTTCCACTGCAGTATAAACTGGAATTCAACAGTGAACTGGTCTCCCTCAGAGTTTCTCCCTGATCTCTTGGCAAGCCACTTAATCCTTCAAAACCACAGTAAAATGAGAATAATAGAACTTTTATGATCTGTTTATAGTTTCTTGATAACAGATCTGTCATACACCTACATACATGAAAATATTTAGACTTAATGTCTTGAAAAACTAACTTGCAACCATGGTACTTGACAGTTAAGGCAAAAGTAATGCAGGTGAAATATTTGGTAGCACAGAAAGGCATTCTTGGAGCACATTTGCATATGTTGTGCATGTTTCAGAGACTGGCATTAAAGAGTAAACTATACCTTTRAATGGACATGAGGTTTTCAACAAARAGGTRGTTTTCAAAAAATATAGAAATTTAGGCTGGGTCTGCCTAAATGTTTMTAGGGTGAGTATGTTCTTAACCAAAACCAATGTTTTTTAGTATTATGTTAAAAAATTCAGACCCAAAATCAGAAATATGAAACCTATTACAAGTGTCTGTAACTGGAGACTTAAGAAGCAGTTGAAACTGGTGAGCTGAGGAACTTTTCCCTTCAGCATGTGATAYACCCTTTCACAGAAGCTGAAATAACAAAATCTGTGGGCAGGTCTGTGGGAGTTATTTTCACTGTCTTTTGGTGGCAGGCACGGTGAGAGGGACAGGTGCATGGACTGAGGAGAATCTTAAAAAGGCAATTTATAGTGCCCTATCACTAGACTTCAGTACCAACAAGACTTAAAAATATGAGTGAAGGAAGGCTATTGTGAGAGAAAGAAAGCAACCATCTGGCATAAAAGCAGTGGCTTTCTGGAGATGGACATTATAAATGGGGTTAGTTCCATTGTTGAAATTAGGAGTTCTTTTCTATTAACTTTCTAATTAGTGCTTTTCTCTACCAGTTAAATCAATATTGTTTAACAAATTGCTTGAATCCTCCTGACAAAGAGGAAAATTAGTTCAATGTGAGCCTGAATTTTAATACCATTGCCTGAAATTCAGAGGATTTTGCCAAAGCTTTGAGCCAGAAATTTTTGTAGTGACATTTTATTTCAGTCCAGACCTCATTCTTGCCGATCAAGTCAGAAAGGAAMAAAACCTTATCTGACCACCACTGCATTAGGAAAAAATCACAGTGTGCCAAAATGTGCATAACAACATCTGTATTTGTTTGGTCATGCCCCACCCTGTAGATCCTTATGAATCTTCACTTCCTCCACACTGCTGAAGCACTTGAAATGAATTTGGTAGAAGAACCCAGCTGAAAAGGCTGGGGAGGTCAGGTTGACTGTGTGAGCCTCATGTGTGCTTCTGGGCATAGTTAGCAGTCTGAGGAGAATCAGGAAAAGCAAACTTTCTGCAAAGGTATTTAGAGTGACATTGARTTTTCTCTGAACTGCTTTATTTCTGAGCAYTTAAGAAGKATAAGAGCTCCATCTATTCAGTGGSTYTTCAATTAGTAAAATAAACAGCTCAGGAGCACTGGAAATCAAATTTGCATCCTTTGAWAAGCACCAAGAAAAAGTKYTACAATTTATTGGTGATCTGGTTAAAAGCCTTTCTTTCTCTCCCTGGTACATAACAGAGACACTTAAGAAATGCTGCCTGGGAAACTTCTTTCAAAAATGAGGAAGATAGTTGTCGGCAACATAAAATATCTTTTCTTGTCTAGAGATTCACTGCTTCYATTCCTTCCAGGGGCAATAGAAAAGAAATCAAGAACACCATCTTCTAGAAAAGGAGGAGTCCAGCAAACYGTCACAAGCTTGATGTATTTCTCCTCTCACCTCAGGACTATCTACACATAATTGGCAGTAAATTGTTGTTACTTCTTACTATGGCAAATCCCTTTGTGACTTCTATATAGTTGGCTAGRCAGAGGCATAGAGAGAATAAAAAACCCAACAAGAATAGTGTTTAAGTGCCATCAATAAGAAAGGAATATCAGTTCATTTCCTGTCCTCTTGCTAAAAAGGGAAAATAGATCCAAAACTGACTGAGCATTTTCTCATCTTTCCTCAGGATCCTGGAATTTTATCCATTGGATACCTACAAAAACAGCTCAGGAAACTTATATTTAAAATATAGTAAAAGTATAGATTTTTCTTTCAGGACAAAATTTTTTTAGCCCCGATTCTACTTCTCTTTTAAARGCCAAAGTAAAAGGAATACATATAGTTAGGTGCATACTTCTGGATAGTCACTGAGGGAATGGGAAGGATTTAGCCTGCAACTGGGCTTTAGCGTGTTTCTGAATCACACAAGGAAAAACAATCCCCCCTTTGTCTGAGCCTTAAAATGGATAAAGTAATTCTGCAGATGATTGGAATTGTAATATTTTTAGGTTACATTTCTATTTGGTTTTCTGTACTATTTGTTTTCTCTTGGAAACTAATACATTAAAAATCTTAACAGATTATTCTGATTACCAGAGATGTATTGGGTCTGGCTGAGCTGGGGTTCATTTTCCCATGCAGCCTTCACAGTGCTGTGCTTTGCATTGGTAGCTGGAAAGGTGCTGATAAAAAGGTGCTGATGAACAGYGCTGGCACAACATCAGGGCTGTCTCTCYAACATTCCCATCCCTRTGGAGGTGCTGGGAGTGGGCAAGATCCTGGGAGGGGACACAACCAGGCACCTGACCCAAATTAACCACAGGGATATTCCAYRCCATGTGATGTCAGCTCAGATATAAAAGCTTGGGCAGAGASGTGGGGTGGAGGCAATATTTGCCTTCTGGAGCAGGTGCTGTGTCTGCTGAAGTGCTGCTTCCCATGAGGTGGATGAACAGTGCTWGCTGATGGGAAGTAGAGATTGAAYTTTTTTTTCCCCYTTTTTYTGTTATGTGTGTACAAACTTCTGMKTCTTTTGCTGTGGTAAACTGCATTATTTTAACCTACAACTGCTTTCCATCCTATTCTCTCTTCCCTGTTCAGCTGGGGAGTAATAGAGCTGTTTGTGGGCACCAGGCATTCAGCTGAGGTTAACTCACTGCAACAGCCTAAAATAGTTTGTTAGGTTGTTTATGAAAAATTAATTAATGACACTGCTTTTCATCTAGAAGTTGTGGAAGTCATAAACTGTAGTTACTTTGGTTTTGCTGGAAAGCACATAAAGGTTTTCATTATCACGTACTTGCCAAAACAACCTCAAAACATTTTGTGATATTTGAATCCATGCTATATCATGTTAAATAGAATTTATTCCAGGTAACCCCCTTCACATTAGCTATGGTCATCWCCTAGAAGAAAACCCCAAAGTTTGGATGCAGTTTTCCATCTTTTATCAACACATTCTAATAGTTAAACTGTTGGTAAATCACAAATTGTTTTTTAAATTGTTTTCATATACAGCATGTCTATTGTAGAAGTGGATCTGTGGTAACTTTTACATGAAGTGTGGATTGTATCTCTATAGAGATACAGACATATAGATAAATCTATTCTAAAAATTCAGTGATAAACAAAGAGGCAACTCTGACTGTTCACATCTTTCTCAGGGAGGAACTCCACTGAATAAAGTGTAAAGTAGATAAGATTTTAATAGCTTTCTCCTCTCTTCCTTTCTTTGGACCACTAKAAAATGCTGCCTCTGAAATAAATTTGCCTCTTTGACATAGTGTTGAATGCAATTATTTTCTTTTATGGAACAGTTCCTGCTAGGAATGCAAATAGCAAAAATATCACCCAGTTTGGCCAGAATCAGCTAGCTTGTGTTAAAACCAGGATCATTCGAATTCACTTTGCAGTCAGTAAAGTTCCCACTATCTTCAATTCCTGTATGCCTAGGATTTAAAATTCAGCACAAATATCATGTGAGGGAACCTTGTAATTTTTTTTTCTTCTTTCTTTGGTTTTTTTAACAATATAAATTATAATCTTTTGTATTGCTTTGTAACTTAGTCCTGTTCCTGTATTTTCTACGGATAGAATTTTCAAAAGGCCTCAGGATTAGTGTAGTTCAGTTTCTGCTGGAACCTTTGGCAGTTTTTTCAGTAACCCAATGGCATAATGAAGTCTAATGGGATTTTAAGAAACCCACAAACCCTCTCCTCACCTCCCCTCACCCCCATTCTCCCACTAAATGTTAGGGCTAGCATAATTCTAAAAAAAATTAAAAATATCAATTTATTATTTTATTGTTACTGCTATTGTACTATTATTTTACCTAATAAATCAAAGTTCTRTCTTTTAGTTTTTTGGCTTATTTATTTTTATATGGTTAATACTGTTAATAGCTTTAAATTTATAACAAAAACAGCTTGATAAAAGATATGTGGATCAGTAAATGATCAGCAGTAGCYAAGAAAGAACAGCATTAGATTAAATTGTAACTACTAACTGTATTCAGGAGACTTTTAACATGACTCATTTGCTTCAGAATACTTTGTGTTGCTTAGACAATAAGCAGAGCAACTGACACAGCCATTTCTTGATTTAATTCCATTTTCCTAGACTTCCATGTATTGCCATATTCTTGCAGCTCTCAGTATTTCTCAATATCTCAGCATTTCACAATATGCCATTGTAGAACTTGATGGGTTTACTTTGACACTCCTTTCAAATAAAACAAGAGTCATAAACAAATACTTAGTCTGTGGCAAAGCTCAACTGTTAGCTAGGGAGCAATGTGAGCTGCTGAAGAACCAGGCTTCAGAAGAAGTTAGTGGTTCGTTGTTGTTTTGCAGTACTAACAAAAAACCCTTTGCTGAAGGGTCACATTGGGAAAATAATGTCCATCAGCAGTTCTGCAGAGTTCCTTCTTCATAGTTCCATACATGTAAATGTAAAACACAGAAGCCAGTAAAAACT
>CADDXX010000808.1:199679-274879 GCA_902810485.1 Alauda arvensis
TTTTWWWWAATTATTTCATTAGTAAAATAAATAAAAATATATTTTTAAATCAACCTGATATYTGATTTGGCACAGTTTTCCCAGTAGGTTAAAATGGATAAATGAATATAATTTCACTGTTGGATGATGTTTTACCTTTGAAAAAGAATTTTGAATATATGTTTTCATTGAAATAGTGTTTTTAAGAACAACCCTAAAATAAATATTTTTTTAAAAAGCCAAATGAAACTCTAAGCATTTCTAAGCATATCATACTGGAAAAAAATCATATACTTTAATGCAAAAAACYTTAATCRTTRCCATCTCATCKCTTCAAGGTAATAATTCCCAAATAMCAAGCMTAAGAGAAACAAKTTCTGTCTRAATTTTCAAGATGTTAAGAACGGAAATTACTTTGATTTTTAAAGAAAAGACACTGCCTATTTCTTGTGTTTGAGAACAAAAAATGACCATTRCTCTGATGTGAAGAGAAAACAAATCAAAGTGATTAATTCCCAGTATTCTTGTTCCAATATGTACCTTGCTTATCACTGTACCTCCTTTTAGCATCTTGCTCTTCAGTTTTAAGTTAGGAGTTTTATAACCCTTCAGATAATATTTCAAGAGGCTGTGCAAAGGTATTAAAATCTTAAGATGTATTAAGATTTTCAAATCCCAGTCCAAGTATAGACTGAGGGAGAGAAAAAGTCTCTCCCTCAAACAAAGGTCAGGAGGTCCTGCCCCTGTAACCAGAGCCTAATGGTAACCACGCCCCCTCACATTGTACACTATAAAACCGGCCAGCTCTGGCCAGTCGGGGCTCTTGGATTATGCTGAATCTGAGGAGGCCACATGTGCTTGTGTTCCCCTGAATAAATGCAACCTCAGATCTTCATCCAAGATCCCGTCTCGTCTCATTTCCATAACCAGCTGATAGACAAGGTGAGCCCAGGGCTGCTCAGAACTTGCACCACAACCCGCTCACAACAATAGACCGAGTCCTTGAACATTCATTTCAGTGTTTTGATACAGACCTTTTCCTTGCTTAATGATAACAGGTGGCTAGATGCCAAAACCTAAGGAAAACTGCAGATGAATTTTAACAGAGATGGAGTAGGGAATGTTGTAACAAAGTATTTACCACATTCATGGCATGGATGGAATCAAAGTCTGAAGAACCGTGTCTTGAATTTGGGTTACTCAGTTCTGATATGGGGATTTTTTTCATTTTGAAAATAAAAAGGACAAGGTAATTGACTGAGGTATCCATGCTCATCTAGTCCTTTTGACTATTAGTCCTACAGATAAGAGAGCTATAGAGGAGACCCCCTTAGATTTCTCCCTTAAGAGTCTGAATATTAGTCCTCGTTGCTATGGTAGAGAAGAACAAGACCATCTTTTTTTTCCTCTTTTCTTGTTTCTCCCTTTTCTTTTCTTTTCTAGACAATGTTTTTCAAGGAAATGTGTTGTGAATAAGCATTTATCACATTATTTACATASTTTGCAGTAATAATGGGGTTATCTTTAAAGACTGCCTGTGAAGATGCTAGCTTCATCACTTTAAAATAGACCGAGAGGAAGAAAATGAGGCAGTTAGTGTCTGATTTCTGGTAAGAACTTTTATAATAATTGTCTTTATGAAGTTACTTTTTTTTTTTTTAAATTTGATTCTATGTTTTCATAGATGTTTCATTTCTTTATATTTGGATTCTCCACAATGGAGAGAGCATGAAATTTCTTCATATACTTAACACCCATAAAAAATACTTCTGACATGTTATTTCAGAATTCATATTGACTTCTTAACCCAAAATTTAGTAACAAATACATTTATACAATCTCTTGCAAACTTCTCAAATATAAATTAGTATATGTGTTTTTTTTCTGTGACTTTGGTGAGCAAAGTCTTTACAAGTCATGAAGCATGACAAAMTCATCTAAAGAAAATAATTTTAAGATTTTAGCAGAATTGTACAGAAAAAAAATCTCATAGAAGAGTGAATGAAACAATTTGATTTCATGCATGAATAGTATYTGAAATAATTCATCTTACATTTTATTAACTAGAAAACCTAGGCTATTTCTTTGCTTACATGTTTGGTCAGGGTAAATAATGTATTTCAACATATTGGCTAAGTCAAAATTTTGAGCAGTAGTAAGTTTATAGATTTTATTTCATCTTGAACTACATGGCTCATTCTCTTRTATTAGATCACAACTGATTGGAAGGTGGAATTTTGGGTGGCTGTAGGCCAACTGAACTGAATCCAAATAAAGTGCTAAACTTTGACATGTCACCCTTGAAAACAATGGTTGAAAGAAAATTAAAATTCTTCTGCTGGAGTTGAAAATTTTACACTACTTGGAAACTAATTACTRAGGGCATGTCAGACACCCAGGCCACTCTCTTTCCAGACCACTTGCTTTAAACTGTTGAGTGTGGATTTAAAAAACATGAAGAAGGCTTCATACAGACCAGTTTTCTAGCTATACTTGTTTTGATTAAGAAACACATGGTAATAAATGATAGGGCTGTTAGAGTCATTGCTTTGCTTTGTGACAGTCTCTAGTGAACTGAATGTGCAAGTACAAAAATCTCCACTTTTTTATCAGTTTCTCTCTACTGATAATGAGTGTTTTTATCTTCATATCATTTCTTATCAGGTTTAGCCAAATTTGCTTTCTGACTTATTTTACAAATGCAGTTCCGATACACGGCTTATGATCAGACTTTCCAAATACTGCAGCTATATTTATAATAAAAAATACACACTATAAATCTCATTTGGCAAAATTTTGATTTTGCATTATACAACTCAAGAACTGCAGAAGAAGACTGGAGCTACACTGCATGATTATCTGATCCTAGTCTGCATTCAGTCTGCCACTCTTTGTACCAGGTGTAGACGCTACTCCAGTGTCAACCACAGACTCTGAGTACAACACACAGCACTGAGGAGAAATTTGGAAGATGAAAGAAATAAAGAGAATATTTATAAGACAATTGACTTATATTGCATATCATTGATGACAAAAATGAGAACATGTGATGGATAAATTAGATTTTAGGAAGAAAATTGTGGTGGTTTTGAATAAGAGCTATTCATACATTTTTACACTGTAGTACTGACTAGATGCAAGAAACCAGTAAGCAACTTCTATATGTACAAAAAAGAGAGAATTTTTTTTTACCTCTACAAATGCCTTCTAAGCATACCAGTTACTATGCAGTATCATCCTAAACAGAAGATGTATTGGAAAGAGCATTCTTAGAGTTTGACACTAATATCAAATTATTAGGGTGTCACTTTGCCAATAACARTTTTCAAAAGTTCAGTTACCCAGGGCATGGGCTTTCTTTCTACAATGTACAATAACATTATCCTGAGCTTTACAATTGGATGGACAACCTGCATGATGGGAAATCATTTAAAAATAACTGCACCTGCCTGATCAGATTGTAAATTGTCAATATTTTCCTTGCTTTTCCCGTGAAAGAGCAAGTGTGAATTCTCTGCAATGCATGGAGGAAGAGCAAAACACAAACCTTTCCATTTATTCAGCCTCATGTACTCAGCCATTGAAAAYGTGGTTTCCACCTTTCACTTCTGGCATCCTCAATGTCTTCAGATGTTCAGACAAGTTGAAGTACACACTGTGAGTCTGAACAGTAATTTACATCATTTTATAACAAGGAAAGAAAAGGTGAGGAGAACTATGATCACAAAATTAGTAATGGAGGTTGAATCACTCAGCTTTAAATGTTTATAGTGTGGGAGCTTATGAACACAGATATTTGTTCTCCACTCCCTGCACTATCTAAAAGCAGAGGTAAAATTGTTGCAAATAGCTATATTTTTAATAAGTATTAATTCTAAATTTCCTAATGAGGGATACCTGGACTTATAGTAGATAAGCAGGATCTCCTTATAATTTTTTTAATTTAATCAAATTTATTGCTTACATTCTAAAGTTATTATGCTGATGGCCTCTATGTTCTGTTTGGCCCTTTACTCAGTTTTTCTGTAACTGGTGCAGTGCATACTTGAGACAAGAGAATGAGCTGGAGGCAACACAATTTTAGGATTCTGCTAGTTGGTGATTGTACTAGAAAGACAATTTTAACAATAAAAATAGTTTTTCTCACTTTCTTCATAAATTTCTTATTGTTTTTATAATTATTCAAGTTATAAAGAAGATGGTACACGTAGTGATGATCAAACTAGACACGTAAGATCATAATGAAATAAAAAAATTAAGTATCCTGATCCTTACAACAAATGAACAAAAAAGACAGCTTTTCTTTAAAAAAAGGAGAACTAGTATTTATCATATTAGTCAAAGCATGAATRTTAAGATAAGCAAAAGAGCAAGTAACGTAAGTACCTACACTTAATTTAAGCAGATGTATTTTCCAAACTTTACAGATCATACCTCCACTCACATCAAATTCAGTGGTACTTGTGCAATTTTAAAATTCATACCTGACTTTTTCCCTGAGGGAATATATCACTACTATGTATGAAAATCTGTAATGCACAATTGTGATACCTGATTTGTTACTTTTTAACTTATAATATCTTTAATCTTTTTCACTCGTCTCTCTCTATACACCGGTGTGTAAGCCAGTGCTTTAGCATAACTGTGAACTTCATATTGGATTTTACTTGTTTCTTCTACAGATTAYATTTATTCTGCTTATCTGTAAAGCATTTGTTATGTACCTTTCACAGAAAGGGTTGCATAAAATTGTTTTCTTTTCTAACAGGGGACAGAAGTTGGTGCCAAAGAGGTCTCTGGCAATCATATATTCAGATAATGGTGTTGGAATACTTTATGCAGGGTGAGCACTGCATGAGAGCTGTGATTTACAATAGTTTACACATCTGACAACCCGTGCTATTACTAAATCATTTCACATTACTTCACTGTCCTAGTGAGCTGCCTCTGTGTATGCAGTAATTTCATGCACTGGCAATAAACTGGCTTCTCATTTGAAATAATGAAGATTGTCTAGAAACGGAATACAAGGAGCAACTCTCAGAGATCATACACTGGCTAAGATCAAAGGCATGTCTTAATAACACTTTGGCTCTTCAAAGCTTTGTTTAGTCCTTATATTTGCAAAAGGATAAACTCATTTAGTATTACTTGTGTGGCAGGGTGGAGAAGAMATGAGAAAGAAGAGAGAGGAAAAGGGGAGACAATACAGAGATAAGAGCTCTCTGGATAGAATGAAGAACAAAAAGTTATCTTAGGCATGATCTATCCTCCTGCTAATATGGAGTTACCAGAACAAGAGATTAGCAGGGAGAAAGAAGACTGTAGTGCAAAGGTTTCATTTCAACACTCAGACTAAGAGTACCAATCTGCTCCACTTAAGCACCATCGCCAAAATGAAGGAGATAGAAAGTCTCTGTAGCAGAGGAAGTTGATTTCCTTCACTCGGGTACTTGCATATCAAGACTGTTACATAATCAAGAAATACATATTGCACTCCTTGGAGAGACCTGAATATTAGACTACAGAGGAAACTGAAGATGGTGGTTCTGCAGGGATTCTGAGACTACAGGGCTTGCTTTTGGCAATATTTCAGCAAAAAGCTGCCCAAGCCTGTCATCACCAATCTTGTTTACTCCCACACCCAGGTAATGTAGGTCTAGAAGAGAGTCTYTATTTGAATTACATATACATTCAATGTGCCTGGATAGTCAGTAGCTGGTCTCAGTTTCAGATAGTCAGCCCTCTGAGGGGAGTTTCAATCAGAAAACAAAGCATGGAAAAAGATGCATAAAATCTAAATCTCTTGCATGATTTAGAAAGCAGGATCACATTCCATTCTGTCATAAGGACTGAATGCAATAACCTAGCCAAGAGTTTAGCTCTTCTTGCTTCTTGACAGTCCAGACATGTCTTTATTTGATGGTACAGATTTGAATAGCCCAAACTGAGATAATAACTGATTAAACATATATGCCACAAATCTGGAGTAAACTTGTAAGAGGATATGGTCAACTGACTTCTGCACTTTACAAAACAACTCTGGACAAAAACGATGAGAATACATTGAAGATCAGTGCCCATCCTTTACCTTCCCCATACTTTACTGACTAATGTAAAATCTCTGCATTAAAAAAGTTTAACAAAACTGACATGAAATGAGGCACTGCAGGAACAGCAAAGGGATATACAAAGTGTGTGGTGCAAAGTGTGATAGTATCAGGAAAATTTATCTAACACAGTAAGCCTGAGTCCCCACCTGATCTAGATGACAGTGGACCATGAGAGTAATTTGAAACTCAGGTGGMTATGAAATCMWMATTTTARCATGTAACCAATAGGAAGAAAATGTCAGTACTTCAGAATTACAAGTCTTTGATAGGGAGACAGATATATTAGCATGAAGATTCTTGAAAGAGAGGAAAGGAGAAACTTTATTTTTTGCTTTCAAAGTTAACAACATAATAGGAGCTGATCTATACTAGATGTCTTTTTAAAGCTGGCAGGATAATGAACCCTTGCTTTAAAGGGCCAAACCATAAGATAGAGTGGAGACAGCTTTCCTCTACTTTGTAATACATTCTCCTTGATGTATTGCAGTAAAAAAAATAATTAAAAATTGATAGAACCTTAGGTCATTTTGTATATCTTCTAGTAATTGAAAGACTGTTCTTTAGTTGAGAGTTACCAACCTGCTTCAAAAATGTAGAGTGAAAATTTTCAGTCCATGATTCAGTAAGCCTTAATGTCTTAATAAACATCAGCACTGTATTTTGTGTTATCTGATGAGCTAAYTTTCATGTTTTCATTTTATTTAATAAGGCCAAGTAGCAATGATGCAATTCATATGCTGAATACAGAAACATCCTCAAAAGCACTGTTGGATACAGGGGGTTTGCATTTAATACCAATGGCATGGGAAGACTAATTAGCCAATGGCAATGCCAGAAGCATTAATTAATAGTTGGAGGTCTGGGCAGGCTGGTGACTGGAACTACTGTGGTCTTGGRCAAAAATAGACTCTATCAAATGGGTTTGAGTGCTACAAACCCTTTCTACTATGCAATGTCACTTAGAGGGTGCATTATGCCAAAGCAGACAAAATGAGTGCTAGCACTCCAGTCTCCACTGACCCACATAACAAAATGTACATGGTCAGTGTTCCAATCAATTACTTTTCTAACCCAGCTGGCTCTTCCATTCTTAATCAATGAGATCACAGATGAAGAACTCATTCCCCATTTCCTTTGTCTGAATTAATATGGATTTTCTCCTGAACTTCACACAATTGTTGTTGTAAGGACAAAGTAAAGAAAAAGGTGATTCTCAGCTTAGAAAGCTGGTGACAAAGGRCCTTAAAGGACCTATCCCTTTTCCAGTGAAACCAACAGGAACTTTTCTATTTATATTAGTTAAGACATCACAAGGCATTTTCTGAGATAAAGACTGAAGTTACAAATTCCTGTGAAGGTCTCAAATTTCAGAGAACAAGTGATTGTTTGTGTTTGATGAAGTTAGAGCGCTGGTGGAAAATAAATAAAAGGTTAGGTCTAACATATGTGGTGTCAAGAAAGAAAAAACAGATATTAACAAGAACTTGACAAAGTTATGTGTTGATGGCAACCTTCCCATGTCCTTTTCTGAGTTACCAAAATTTTTCATATTTTACCTCTTAAGAATTTGGAGTCTGGATCTTTAAAAYGATGGCAGGAAATTTCAGAAGTAAATATATTTTTGTAAAGCTCAGCTAATAGTCAGCATTAGACAAGTAAAGCCACATTTAAGGATTTGAATATGCCTGACCTGGTTTTCAGAAATGCTGAGCATCAACAACTCTTAGTGTCATCAGTGCTAGTAAACAGCTGAAAAGCAAATAAATAAACACCCAGGTTGAGGTTTAACTCCATCCAGCAAATAAGTGCCACACTGCTACTCATGCACTCTTCTTACAGYGGGATGGGGGTAAGAGAACTGGAAAGGTAAATTTGAGAAAATTCATGGATTGAGATGARAACTGTTTAAAAATTAAATGAAAAAAATCATCACCACCACCACAATAGTAATATTGAAAAGAATGAATTGTAATGAAAAGGAAAGTAACAACGAGAAATACATAAAACCAAAGAAAAACAAGCTATGCAAATGAAAACAATTCCTCACCACTAACTGACTGATGTCCAGACATGCTTGAGCAGCAGCTCCATGGAAAACCTTCCCCTCAGTTTTATTAGTGAGCATGACATATGGTCTGGAAYATCCCYTYAYCCATTTGGGGTCAGCTGTCCTTGYTGTGTCCCCTTTCAACATTTTATGCATCCAAAGCCTCCTTGCTGGTGGGCTGGGGAGAAGAAAAGGCCTGGAGCCTGTGTAAGTACTGCCCAKAAGAAACTAAAAAGTCCCCGTGTTACCAACACTGTTTWCAGCACAAATCCAAAATGTAGGCCCATACAAGCAACTATAAGGGAAATTAACACTACCTCATCCCAAATCAGCACAACTCAACACCCAAAAAATCCTCAGGCCCCACCCCAAGCAATGCTTTAAGTCCTTATACAAAACGCTGTGTCCTTAGCAACCATTCCCTRGAAAGTATGGAAGGTTTTCTTTTAGTTATGCATTTCTCTACTTCYGCAAGACTCCAGTAAGCTTAAAAAAGCAGTGAAATGTTCTTTTYTCAGTGAGAAGGTAGCTAACTAAATGTAGGTAAAATAACAAAAGAAAAGCTGGGTCCTACAACTAAAAATACAATAAGAAATTTGAACAGTATTTGTTACATGCAGAGCTKAACCATTTACCATAACATTATAATAACACTGAGACAGAACCTGAAATACTGTACACAATTTGGTAAGTATTACATACTTTCAACATGGAAATTACATCAGCAATAACCACTTCTAATTAGGCTTTCTTTAAAACATGAGTGGAAATTGGATTTTGGCTCTGTTCATCAGTCTTGAAAACAAGAAATCAATAAATGTAGTCATACAACATTTAGAAAGACATAACAGAACTTGAATCAACTCAATAATATTCCACTGTGGGCTGTTTTCGGTATTCATTTTAAGCCAAAATAATGTCAKCATGATTCTGCTGGAAAGTTTGCCTTACAGGATAGGATTTTTAGAAAGGCTTTAAGATATCCTATGTAAAACTCTAATCAATTTTTTTTTTACAGGAACAAACATTGAAGTCAAATGATATTCACAAGGTACAAAGTCATTGCACATATTTAAGTGTGACAACTCAAAGGAAACACTACAGTACCCACATCATTTGTGAGAAGTCATCGATCAAATATAAATTTTCTCTGACACTGTTTTAAAACTGCATCCCAAATTCTATTCAAAGATATTGAGATTATCTGCAAAATTGTAGTTATGTGGCATAAGAAGTTATTTCTATTTTTATTATGCTTCAAAAAAAATCTTTGTTTCGCATGACCTAAATTTCAGGCTTAAACTCATAAGTGTCCATTAACCCTCTTAGAAATTACCCAAATTAATAGTTATAGATTCCAGAGAACCATCTCTTCTATTTGAAAAGCAAAATGTTTCCTTTCTGATGCCTAAATATATCAGATTTTTAACTGAAAAAGAGAGACAAATATAGGTATAGCAAAGAAAAATAACTAGTAATCAGATGAAGTGGGCAAATGGATGAATTCCAATTTTACATATTTATATTTTATTTGTTGTATTTATAGCATATGTGCCTTGTAAACTGTGCCSAAAGCTTATGAATGAGAAAAATACACTGTCAACATAAGAATGAGTTTCCAAAGCAAAGAAACTGAACTCATCTACATRTAAGTCACAGCACAAAAAATTACCCTCTCTTTGCCTAGACATTTCTGGTACAACMCCTGATGACAAAGAAAATACTCCCCAGGAACACTTGCCCAAGACAAAAAAAACTAGGTATGTCTATGCTAGCTACTGAAACCTGACAAACTGATCCACTGCCTGCAGTGTATTTGGGTCAGTCAGCAGGATGAGTRTGTGAAAAAGCTTCAGATAGAAGGAATAAGTAAAATGGAGATAAAGAATGGGAGCTTCAATGATGCTGCAGCTCAGCTGTACATCAGAACTGGAACGTTAAAGAGGGGAACGATTTCTTTATGCACTTTACCTATCTTAATTGTAGATATAGGCCATGTAGGCTTTCTGCTGTTGTCTATAACTAAATACAGGGTAGCTGTAATCCTAATGGATTGTCATGGGATGTTATTGCATTTATTCCAGGCACATGCTGGAAAAAGTAATGTCTCACTCAAGAATTTCCATGCGTGGTCAGATGTTTATAAGAAGACACACGTCTTGCTTGTGGTGGTAAGAAATGACCTCAAGGATCTGCCTTAAAGTGGTTCACAGAGCAGAAAATGCGTAACATGATAAAAGAAATTTTATATGTGTAATTTAATATATTACAACAGTAGATACTTCACAGATAATTTCAGGTCTGGTTTTTTTTTTCAAGTTTTCTGACCTTATAACTGTTAGTACTATCATCTAATCAGGCTAGACTTTTCATCTGGGTCATTTGAACTCATTCTGCTTTGTTGTGAWTATCTGTATTCATAGTATTTCTCTGATCTGTGCTTATCATCCACCATCTCAGCAGCTGAATAAGCATTTTACAAGTCTAGGTAACATTTTCATATTAGATAATAATTTTTACTGACCACTCATTTCAGTCAACTAATCATTTAAAAATTTGTAATGATTGTCTTCTATCTTTTTATAGAGAGCACAGCACAGACTGAATCTGAAATATGTAAATCTCAGATAAGAAGCTTTTAAATATAACATGAGATTTGTCCAAAAGAGTCAAAGAAACCACAAAGCCACAATGAACGTCATGAAAAAGGTACAAACATTAAAATCTATAATTACTTTACAATTTAGAGGCCTCACATATATGCAGAAAATATCCTTTTGTAATGTGGTTGAAATTATATTTTTGAAAACAGATGTTTTCTCTGGCCATCTGTCATAAGCCTGTTTGTGCCCTAGCATTCTTACTTGTTTAGAAGCCAAAATAAATAAAACAACAATATGTCCGAAAAGTGCTGGTAAAATAATAKCAGTTCAATAATTTTCATACTACATCACTCTCCTATGTTAATACATAGCATATTTTTCTCTCTTTTACTGTGAACAATAAACTTATCATGATTTTATTTCATTAACTTCTTTTTTTCAAAAGTTGAAAAAAAAAGTTTTCTAGTCCATTCTAGTGAGACTTAGCAGAGTGAGCAAAGAGCTGTGGTCACTTTYTAGCCTTGAGAACCCAACCAAACCTATGATCAAGGAAGTCTTGAGAACCAAATACCTTGATCATGACCCTTGCACTAGAAGCCCAGAAAAGGCTGCAGTGAGAAAAAGGTCGAGCTGTAAAATCTGTGCATCTGCTCTAAATTTTGGTCTTATTGTCAGAAGTCTTTCATTTGTTATTAAAATTTGTACTGCAAAGCATTTTTCCATCTATTAGTACATATAAAGTGCCCTGATCAGATACATTGTATTGGTGTGAAAGCAAAACCAGTGAGAGACTGTCAAAAATACAATTTAATAGGAAAACTATAAAATAAAAACAATAGTAAAAGGAACAAATGAAAAGACCCTTGGCAGAGTCAGAATACAACCTGACACCCTGTTTGTTAGGGTAGTGGTAGCAGTCCAGATGAAGCAGTCTTCTTGAAGCAGTGATCCTGTAGAAAGATCTGGCAGCTCCTATCCTCTGGGAATCCAGTCAGCGTCTGTGCTGTCCCAATCCCCAGATTATATCCAGGTGGGAATGCTTGGCTCCTCCCCACTGGGCAGAGCATCTCACAATGGGCTGATGTCATTCTATGAGTCACACAATGGGTCCTTGATTGCCCATTAAGCAGAGACGGCTCCCGAGGGGAGTTACCTGTGAGTCATTGGTCAGGGCATTGATGAGCCATTAACAGCAGATAGTCCAGAGGGAGGGGGCAGGGAAACCACTGCCCCACCTGGTTTCAACAGCTCATGGAGATGGTACTAGAATACATACTTTGGGCACATCTTACATTGCAACCTAAGACATACATATAAATAGGTAACAGCAAAAAACTCAGCACAGTCACCAGATATATATATATTCTCCCTACATTTATCTCTGTCTATCATAGTTGCAATGACTCTATCTGTATTGAGTGGGTTTGTCAAATATTGACTTTTTTAAACCAGTTTTTACATACTGGATTACAAATTTAAGAAGCTTTGATGTGTAATAGATCACAGTAGGTGGATATGTCAGCTTTTTCCTGCAAGAATGTGGGTTGTTTTTTTCTTTTTTCTTCTGCATCCTTTTCTTTTTCACAATGATATCTTACTTGAGATGTGAAGAAAGCAGTAAAAGGGATAAGAAACTCGTGCCTCAACTAGAGGCATTTCAAAGAGAAAATAAGAGAATTTGCTTATGAGTTAAATGGTTCAGAGCACTGATATTAATATATAGTTTATTTTTTCTTTTCAATTTCTGTCTGCAGACTGCTGAGAATGACACTGTGATGTGTTCTGATTTAGCAGTTATTTTATGGCTAAGACCTTACAGTGCACTCGTGTCTTTTTATGACCAGAGAACCACTGTGTGCCTTAGTCTGTTCACCTCGTGATAAAGAGAAATAATTGCTCTAAGAGAAGATAGTAAGAAGTCTATCACAACTTCAAAATATAGAGGCTGGAAAATATTTTATTTCTGCCAAACTACTGTCTTCCCACTGAATTTTGCAGCAACTGACAAAAAGGTACCGTACAATCTTGTGGGACTGTGAAAACATTGGTAGGTCAGTAATATTTGTAARACATCTTGGAATGTTGCTACTGAATGGTAACATTAAATCTCTTACCATTTAGGTATAGTTTGTGTGTTTCATATTTTTCCTTTACACGTTTATTTTGGAGTCAAGCATACATTCAAATCACTTTCTCAAGGGCAGTTTAGCTCCACAGTAAGASAGATAGTACAATTAAAAATTATTTTCTTTGAGAAACCTATAAAAGTGGTCTTTAATGAGTGTTTATGGCATATCATAAAGTTGTTTTTATGYAAGCTTGAGGAGTAATATTGTGTAAATAGTAAAGATTAAACAACAACAACAACAACAAAAAAAGCCTGAAACTTTCACATATAAATTCCAAATTAAGGTTTTCTCTGTAAAAACAGATTAAATGCAGAAAGCTTAAATGCATCTTTTCAGCAAAACAAACACTGCAGACTCCTCTACAAGGCATCATGCCAACCGCAGAAATAAAGAGACTTAAAAGCATTTGTATATTTGTTATAATAAATTGCTTTGGGACAATGTAGTATCATTTTTAGGCTGTTTGCACTCAATAATAATAAAAATATTTGCAGTGTCATTCTCAGAAACTTGAACCTAAGTYTGGGGAAACAAAACTAACCAGGTGCTTAGAACAAATACTTTAATCATAGTCTGTATGGATCTATGATAAATTTCTTGTAAATCATTATCTACTTTGACTTCAGGACAAATAAATCCCATATATTAATTTATTTACTGATTCTCCTATAGTCAGTGAAATGGAATAGCCAGAGGAATAGGCATTCTTTCTTAACAACTTGAAACCATGGCCTGATTTGATCAGATAAATAAAACTATGCACATGAAAAACATGTCCATAAGTACTCTAATACAGTATCTAAGCCCTCAGACTTTGTTCTTAAAATAGACAAAACAAAAAAAAAATTTTGTTTGTTTTTAAAATCATCACATTATATTCTAAATCATAYTAGTCCAATTCATTCTTTTCTACATAAGAATACTGGTWTGAAAATTTAGGAATYCTGTATAAAACTCAGAAAAATCTAGTTTTGCTCCTATTCCATCCATATGGAAAGGTTTAGTTCTCAAATCMGAKTAACTTTACKGCAATAYTGGCATACATGGATCCATCCTGGCAATAAAATCTCTGTAAGTATGTGTGAGTGCTTGCATGTGAGACTATGTATGCATAKTATTATATATATATGTACACATATACTTGTGTCTGTAGAGATATTTTTATACACACGCATATCTATGGTTGATCATTTTACTTACAAAAGGCAGAATATTTAGTCTTTTGTTTTAAAAATCTTTCAACAGTTTATAAGACATACCGCTGAAATTTTCAAAATAACAGTTACTGGATCAATTTTTCTTGGCAAGAAGCATGGAATGTAAGTAAAGGCCATTTACCATTTAAATATCTGGAGCTCTCTATTTTTGTATATATTTTTTGTTTAGTATTTTTAATGTTTAATGAACCTTAAAATTCCCACTGTCCAAAAATTGAAAAAAAACGGTTTTCAATTCCACTTATGTCATCCACTTGTAAGGGTGGAGGGACAGTAAAAGAAAAACAAAATAACAGTCTGTTGTGGGTGGGTATGTTTTAATGACAAAACGATGACAGAAAAATTATGACAAGCTTGGAATCTTATTTAATAAAATCCAGCTGAATTTATTGGACAGAATGCAGGAGAACAATGTCCAAGCAAAAGAAAAGGGATTTATAATCAAGAATTGATTCAATTTTTCTAGAAATATATGGGATTTTTTAATAAAAATATGTGYATGTGTTTCTTTAGTTTTTTAGATGGAGTAGATATATAAGATAGAGAAAAATATCCTAACAAATTCTAAGTTATTTTCTGTCTATCTATCTAACCCAACTTGGCTGAATACAAAACAATATTCATACAAATATKGTGAGAAAAATATTCTCCTATAATATGCAATGTTCTCAGAATAGAGAAATGACTTAAAGTCTGCAGAAAATATAAAATTTCTATTCCCAGTTTCTGAATTGATTACTGAATCAAATCAATTCAGAAAAGTATACCTTCATAGGTATTCCCATAARCATATTTACATGAAAGCTGGCCATTCCCTAGGCAGTTAAGGGAAGATATGCTGACACTCAATGAGATTTAACTGGTATAGAGTCAGAAAGATAGCTTATGAAGAGCATATAAAGAGCATATAAATAGTTACATTGGTTGCAGTAGATTAAAACAAGGGAGACATTCCTGTACTTAAAMAAGGATGACAAAATTGCTTATCAGTATTAAAAAAAATATAATAAAGTGGGAAGTTATTAATTTGAAAAGGAGGAAGGAGCTGGATCATCCTGTGTGTGCCCATGCTGTAGCTGCTGGGTAAGTACAGCCAGCTACAGAGAGAAAGATTTTCTAAGTCCTGGAGAATAGGTCCACCAGCTGACACTCTGCCTTAGCATGTGAAGGTGCAGGATTGTAGTCCTGTCTCCCTTATTAATGCATTTTGCGTGCACACAAATATTCATGGAACTTAATGCATTTTAAGAGAAAAAAAAATTCTGAATTTAACACAATAATAGAATCATTACTTGAACCTTTTGTAAGGAAAACAAGCTGACAAATMCTGCTGGGAAAATAAATAGATATCATTGTCATCTTATAGTTTTAATTCTCCCTAGCTATCTCCCTAGCTATAACCTGCAGTTACCTAAACATTCATTCATTATCAATCACAATTTTATAGCTAGGAATTCTTTTTTTAAAGAGCTTTATAATTAAGTATTTGACCCATGCTATTTTCTCTAATGTTGATACCAGATTTTATGTACAACATTTTGCAGAAGGGTGAAAGAGTGACCTGAGGCAAGTTTGAAATTCAGAGTTCTGTCTTAAATGACCCACMTGAGTCTGTGCACAGCAGTGTGTGATTGCCTGTATACCTGTATTTTCACATCTGCATCTTTGTGCATAACAGGTTTCAGCTTGCCATGCCTGTAACTCTGACCTCAAGCTCCAACCTTATTGCACATCTGTCATGYCCAAGCCAGTCAAGTTCCATTTCAGCTGATCTTATTCTCCCAGCGATAGCACTTGTCTACACTGGCTGAACAGCATCTGGCTGGTGTAATGTGGGCACACCCTTATGCACACATTTTTGTGGGCACTCTAGAAACTCAATTCTCTCCTTGTCTGAACTGTGCATCATATGTACTAACTTTTTTCTCACAGACAAGAAGCTCCTTGGCCCTTATAATTGTATTGCTGARTGGCTTGGATTTTGGAGTTKCCACTTTCTAGTATCCAGAGAGTTTTTTGARGTCTTGCTTCATTCAGGTGAACCTTTACTTTGTATTAAGTTCATCCTCTTGCTACTGTCATTTGTACACTGTAATAGTCTACAAGTGATAGTCAGGAACCAGGATGATCCTTGAAAGTCCATTTAGTAATCTTGTCACACTCATTGTCACCTCTTAGTGACTTATTCAATTACCTTTTCTCTAATTACTTAARTGCTCTGTGTTCACTGATATGGATTAAATCCTCTGATAAACTAGGATCTGAAAGGCTTTTTTAATCAATATTTTATGTGTCATTCCTAGATGTGGCCAGTTAGGCTTAGCTAACAGCCAAATGTCCTCACAACAGCTCATACACCCTTCCTCCTCAGCAGGACATGGGGAGAAAACAGGATTAKAAATCTGTTGGRTCAAGATAAAGACAAGGAGATTGATGCAATTCACTGCTACAGGCAAAATATAGTCACCGGGGAAAATTTATTGTCACCTTCGGTAGTGAAAAACAAGTAGATAAACTTTAAACCAACACCTTTTCCCAACTCTTCTCAGGTCCTTCTCTTCACACTGTGGCCTCATCAYCCAGAGCAGCATAGTGGTGCTCTGCATTTGGTCTCTGTGTTACTTACAATCACTACAGAGCAGTTTCTTCCTCATCAGCCTGTTCCTCTGCTTTTGCACTGTTTTTCCATCAGACATTGTTCCTTCATGAATATCCAACTGCTCCAGCATGAATCCTCCCCAGACTGCAGTAGATAGGTATTCCATTATGAGGTTTTTCATTCTCCTTCTCTGTCCTCTGTATTTCCTTTATTGTTTGTCATGCTCTTTGTATCTTCTTCCTCTCTCTTTTCTGAAAWATCTCTCCCCAGAAATGGTGCCATGTACYTCCTGTTGTAGGAGACAGATGGAACGAGCTGGGCCTGGCACAGGCCAGACGCTGACCTCTTCCCACAGAGGCCATTCCTGCAGACCCATCCTCTCCTGCCTCTCTGCTACCAAAACCGCGCCAACTGCACCCAATGTGTTAGTTTTAAACTGCCAGATATACAATTTCAATACTTAGAATATAACATATTTTTATTTAAACTATGTGCTCCTCTTGGAATATTTTTTCTATATCAGATAATAAGGATGAAAAAGGGAGGAGTTTTAGCAGTACTTTGTGAGAGATTCTTCGTTATCTATAGATTTATGATCAGGAGGTGACTAAATTCCTAGGTTCTAATGTAYTATATAATGCAGACTGTGTTGTTCCAGCCCTTGTAATTTAATCTGTTCTACTCCTAATAAATAATATTTGACTAAAACATATGTGGTAGTTCTGCTGAGAAGCTGTGGAAAACAAACAAACAAACAAATCAACCAACCAACCAAACAAACAAACAAAACCCCAAAACTGGGGGTTCAGATTTTAACCTCCATAGTGACTGCCTTCAGTTTGAGGTGACTGTAAGGAATGACTAAGTCCTTTCAATGCTGCTCAGCCATGTAAGAAATCTTAGGTAGTACTTGCACTGTATGTTTGCAGGCATTCCATGAAACTTCATGTAAAATGCTTGTGCTGTATATATAAATAAATAAAATAAATTTTAAAAAAGTAAAAGCTCACAGAAATGTAAAAATAAAAAAACCAAAATCCACCAAGTACAAACAGGAAATCTTTAACAACATCTGGAAGATAAACAGATGAGAAAAATTTTGCATGACATGTGAAAGAGAACAAAGAAACTAGTTTGTTTTCCTCACAGAAAATTCCCCATGCATTCTTTGTAAGTAAACCCCGATGCATTAAAGAAATACTAGATTCTTTTATGCGTTTTTCCTTTTGTTCTTGTAAACAACTTCTGGAAAAAAGAACTTATTTAGAAAAATAAAAACAGTTATCCAYGCAGCCATGTYRTCTTAATGTATAGATTTTTAAAAATATAGAGAATATAAAGTTTTTCTGGTTTTCAAAAATTATTTATGTATTTAAATTATCARGTCTSTATGTCATTAGCACCACCTATTTTCTTTCTACACARTGCATTATATGACCCACACATAACCCATTCCAGTAAAATAAAGAGCAGTTTTCTATTGATAYCCTTGACAGAGATCTTCCAATTCWGCAAACAGATAGGACAGTAACACTACTGCTCAAGTAAACTCATGCTAGGGAGGTATGCTGGTTTACCAAAGCTCTGATGTCATCCTGACAATTCTGTAAATTATATTCAGTCTCACTTGCACTGTTCAGTCTGAAGTTAAATACTGAGAAAGCAGTCTACCAGGCTGTAGTCAGGAATTTGAAGAGCTCTTGCATGAACAACCAGTGTAAAATGACTGTTGTCAGGTATATATTTTTCCCTCTGAATAAGCTCAGGTGTCAAGATTGGATAGTGAATAATCAGGCCTCTTAGTGAAGCTGCAGTAAATCTAGAGGCATATCTGGATCAGCTGATCAGATACAACCCAAGTTCAGTCACTCCATTGTTGTTATCAAATGAAGTATTTGCATAAAAGACAGTAAATTCATCCCCAAGTGCATTCTTGCAAACTGCCCTGCTGTATTTCCTAACATTRCTATAAACATTTTGCATCATCCTCCAATAGTGGGACTAGCTCAAAAGATTGGCAATGAAATGTAGCTTAACTGCAGGTTAAAATGGCAAAAGTCAATAAAGACAAAGGGTAAAGCTGTTAGCAGAAATTTATTGATRTCCTTCAYTGTCTTGTCCAAGCTTTKCTCTTTATTGCTCTACCTCTATTCTTGGAGGAAGGAATARTTCAAGTCCATGTACAGAAAATAAGCAGAGCACTTACCACCCAAATCTCGCTGTTTCCCTCAAATCATCAGCTGCTTCTTGAAACATGTGTTTGTCAAATGAGGCTGTGGCTTAATTCCAGAGGCTTTCCTGTAAGTGAACAAAGCACAGCCAAAGCCACCAGCAGTCTGATTCAACTTTCAACGGGCCAGACAGAGTTAATCCTCAGGAATTGCTACGCGCTAAAGGAAGACAAAAGCCCAGGCAAGGGAGTTGGTGTGAACTTGCACCATTAAACCGACWCAACTGAAAACAGATACAACTAAAAGGCAGCCTGCTCTCTCATTGATGTTACATGGTATTGCTCTGAGTAATGACTCCAAAGAACTAACCACAAAGACAAAGGGAAAAGGAAACAAGAAAATGAGGAGATTAATAAAAGTTAGAGATGAAAAAACCCAGGTTTATTGTGACAAGTATTAAAAAAATACATGCACAATAGAGAGCAAGAAACACACCCACTACAGGTAACACTCTTGCAAGCCAAGGATCACAAGAGCTGTCTGGCGTTTTTTCCTGCAGGTTCTGGTAATTTGTATGGTACTGTTTTGATTATCACTAAAATGAAAGGAAGACACTCTTTTTACTACAATAAAGCATTTCTACTGGGAATTTGCRCTCAGAGGAAAGAGGTAGCATTCTGTTCAAACACAAGGTCTAGGCACTGAAATGTAAATTTCTTTAATTCACCTTGTAGCTTGATAGTAATGTTAAAGTTGAGAGGCTTTTCCACAAGCCTAAAAGTGCCCCAATAATTTTAAACATAATTTTGTGTCAACAACCTCAGCATCTTTTGACAATCTTCACAKAGAAGAGTAGAAGAATTTGGAATGGCTCTAGGGCTTCAATTATTCATGCTTTGTTACTTTTTATCCCTTGTGTGCTGTTTTTCTTTTTTGTGAATAGAATTTTTTTTGGGGGGGATGAAGGTAAGATTATTGTGGTGATAGGAAGAGAAGGAAAAAACACCATCTCCATTAGATTTATTCAAAGAAATAGGGCCAATATTGTAAGATGGAAAGACATTTTATAAAATATTTGTAGTACTGCATTATCAAAAATATTTAAATACAAAGTAAATTACATACTTATCTGCTGTACGCATTGCAGATGTTAATGCTTAACAATTATGAGACATTGTTTAATCTAAAAGAGTTTACTGAAAAATTTGGAAAGGAAGATTCATCCTGCTTTGTTAATTTGCAGTGACTATTTCTTATTTGCTGTGATTTATTTACAAAAAATTATTTCATAAATAGAAACATCATTATGGAGACAAGGGAATAATAATTTTATTGACAGTTTGGATTAAGTTAATTTATGTTTGTAGTTATGTATTTTTAATTTATTATATGGCCTAAATTTAATTGTCAAATTTGTTTTTCAGGCTGCTTTAAGATTCTTTTACTTTGAATGGTCATGATGTCTCCAGCCATCATTTTACTCYGTTGTCTTAATTGTTAAAACTTGTGATACTCTGTATGCTGCCAATACACAACAGGGGAAATTCTGAGGATGTCTCCCACTTTCCTTTACATAGCMATATTTGACTTTTTGAAAGTGTTTRCATTTAACAGGAATGTAAAATCTTCTGTCTCTGGGTGACTGATTCTGTATGCATGTATGCTTCAAATGACTTTTTCATTTGAAAATACTGATGCAAACATATATGCACTTGATAAGTGGTGTACCTGAACATATAATTTTTCTTGTTAAAGGTAGTTGAGGGAAAGGTGCAAATGGATCAAAGAAATATATGTTCTCTGTGTTACATGAAGCTTCAGAGACTTTMAAGAAATCTGGTCTTTTAACTAGTTTAGAATTAAAAATGCAAATCCTAACAAATATTACCAGGTTCTCTGAAGTTAGGACAGGGAACCAATGTATTTGATAATTAATTTAACCAAGAACTCAAAGGCAGTGTTTTTTAATTCTTTTTTTTACAATGATTTTTACTGATGTCGTTTTTTTCTTTACTTTTAACTTCTTGAAGATGATGGTGGAACCACCTGATTTATCTGATGTAAATCAAAAGTGTCTGAATTAATAGAGATGTTTGGAATTAGAACTCAACTTTATCATTTCTTTATATTTTCTTTCTTTCTATTTCAAAAAGATGTAACTCATTTATTGAAAAACAAAATTCCAATGGAATATTTCTTGGGAAAAGATTAATTGGATTCAACATGATCTTTTCTACCCCTCAGAGTATTAAGACAGTTGGAACCTTCAGGTGGTTGAAACCTAGATCTCAGTCTCTAGTTTCCCTAAAAAATCAGTAGCTTGAAGACGGATGTGATTTCATGATGGAGAAACTTAGATAGACAAAGTTTCTTTGTCTATTCCAGTGAATTAAATCTTGAAAAAATTAGATCTCGTCAAACGATTTAAACGTTGGAAAGTTTAATCCTGGGTGAAATTGCTGGATGGACAAAAAGCATTTTACACCACAGTGTATTGAGATTTTCCAAGSAAAGGGAAAGAAAAAGGAAATAGAAAAGGGAAGGCAGAAGAGAATGAAAAAAGAGGAAGGAAAAGGGAAAGGAAAAGGGCAGAGGAAAGTAGAAAGGGCAGAGGAAAGGAAAAGAGAAGATGAAAGGAAAAATGAAGAGAAAATAAGGAAAGTGAAAGGAACCAAAGATTTTATTTTCGTTCTTATTGAGTAGCAAACTTACTATAGCTCAAGAACAAAAAGYTCTAAATAAAGGAACATTCATTTAAACACATTTCACTTGGCAGCATCAATCATTTGAAGACAGATGAATTAGAGGGATTTTTTAAATCTCCATGAAAATTCTTCTTTTCCTAGTTGGGACAGAAGGAGAGGCGTTATGAGGGCAGAGGGCAAAGAAAAAATCATCTTAATATCTTTCTTCCTCTTCAAACCTGAGAAGAAAAGCTTTGATTATGAAGAAGAATAAGGATAAACAAAATAGCCCATTTCTACTTTGGCTTTGAAGTGAAATATAGRCTTCAGCACTTCACATTTCCTTATGGGCTTGTATCTCATTGTGAGCATCTTAAGATATTCTGTACATCTTTCCTGTGGTTCGCCCTTACCCTCACCTCAGATAAAACCCCTTTCATGGCACTACTGACGGGGTTTTGTGAAGTTCACAACTTCCMAACTCCTTAAAGACAGAATTTCGTGGTGCACAGGATCTGTCAAACAGATTAGTGAAGAGAGATAGAATGGGTGCATTTGGGAAAGATAAGTCTTTGAGAACACAGAGCAACTGTGAGCATGTTCTGTTCTTTGTCCAAGATGCCTGACTTTTCAAAGTCTGAGAAAAGTTTCCTTGAGGGATATGAATTTTACATGAGCTACCCTATGTCACTGTATTTGCTTCTTTGACAGTGTCACTTATTTAGCTCTTTAATACTATTTTCAATAAGTGATATAATCACTAATATGTAGGAGAGRTTTTGTTTCCYGTATGTCAGGTATGGCTCAATAATGGCTCATTTCTTAAAAGTGTGCACTGTGATCCCTAGTGTAYCAAAATAGCATTTAGATACAGTGAATTCTTCCTAATGTGCTTTTAGTCACTGCTCAGCTTATRYCAGGAGCAAAGGATRTGAAAGACACTGGCCYCAGCTGTCTTCTGTTCTATAATTTGCTAAATCAGCTTGGAGAAAATATTGTAGTAACTAGTAAATATTTTTTAATATGTAGCAGGTCAACTAAGAACATGGTGCTTGTGCATGAGCTGATGTGGATCAGCAAATTGTGCTGCTGCAGTTCTTCTGAAAATGTGTTCAGTAAATATATTGTGTGTGTGTGTTTTGGATTTTTATTATAAAGAAGATTCAAAAAACAGCTATTTCTCATTCATATCAGTACACTTTTCAGATCCAGTTAAAAATATTTAATATTTTGTTCTGAACTAATAATTTTTCTGTCTATCTTTTTAAAATTTATGTCACTATTTTCCCTGGTAAACAATTAATTGATTTTCCTATATGTCATCAAATCAAAAGAATGAGTGTATCTCCAATCCTGTTTTTGATTTCTATCTCTGTTCACTCAAAGTAAACCAACTCAGTTTGTAAAATAGTCTGGCTGATGAGTATTATGTTTTCTTCAACTTTCTCTAATAAGAAGTTCCTTAGATATAATGTGCTGATACTTGAGAAGAGAAAGAATTTATGACAGAAATCAGATAGCAGAAAATAGATTGAAAAGATCTCCACAAATAATAGGTTTACATTGCTACCACCTCTCAGCCTGGCATTAAATCTTTAAGTGTTTTATTTTAGTATTGTTCTGGTAGTAAGAGCTTGAACTTCAGTCTTTCCCCTGGGTAACTTTCTAAGAGTCCATTTAATGAATAATTCATGCATATTCTTTTCTTCTCTCTAGCCTAAATACTTGGTAATTGGATGAAAACAGAATAAAATACATCAGGGGGAAATGAAAATTGCCCATTCTATGAAATTATAACACATTTAATATTTTCCCATGGAAGTGAAGTCAAATCTTCTTGTACTGAAGGAATTTTCACTCCTTGGGGCAAGAAATAAATGAAATAATGAATATTGGACATCACATTTCCATTGTYTTTGGCACTTACCCTGTGAATAGGCAGATGTCTCTGTATTGCATTTGGGGAATAAGAACCTTCTTATGGCCATGAACAAACTACCATAGTCTTCAAAGCAGTTGAGCTTAATGCATCCTTTTCTGACATTGCTCCTTTAACTTTTATTGGAATCTTACTGAATAATTACACTAGCTTTCTGGTCTCCATCTCCCATATGTTTAATTCATTCTAGAAGCTAAGGAGGAAGCATCTCAGTCAAGAACMCAGATGATGGGAATTTAAGAAACTGGGTGCTGCAATAATTACTTGAAACTTTGTTCTTTTCAGAATGCGCTTCTGAAATTCTCTGTGACTTAATTTGGACAAAACAGTTCTTCCCTACTTTTCAGGAAAAACATCTGCAAGATATCCTCATCTACCCWGCCAGAGTGCATATAAACATCTTATGTTACACAAGGACAATATTAAGACAGAACTTTGAAACCTTGGACAGGGAACTTACTTGGCTATACATTGAAAAGGCATCTGGTRCACATTCAGCTGATCAGTTTTCAGAAAATTAACAAGGAACACAAAATTAAGAGGTTGGGTTCCCCAGCATGGGACATTAGGTAACAGCAGTTCTTCAAATAAGGWGATAAAGAGTCCAACTGGAATGCACTTTCTAAAGATAGAATTATGTTTCTTTATAAATGTATTTAGGTAGTTATTTACAGTAAATTAGTAAAAATATCCATGTCTTATAAGGTGTTACTCATATTGCTAGTGTTGCTGCTTATGCTTCTATCACTGTTCTAGCATTACTAGTCCTAGTTCTGATACTGGTACTATTACTGCTACTATTATTGGAATTCCTRTTATGTCTTCTTCCAATCATGAACATGGATTTTATTGTCCTATTTTCTTTTTCTGGTTCAAAGCTAAGACTTGTTTTTATCTTGTGTACAGTGTGAGAAATTCACTTGTTCACTTGTTCACTTGTTCGCAGTCTATGAAGCAATGAGAATTGCCAAATTTTGCACACAGACTTTCAATCTCTAATAATAGAGAAGGAAAACTTCTAAGGAAGTCTTCTAAATAACTGCCTCTCCCTCTCTTTCTCATGAACATGTTCATTCACACACACACAGATAACTTGAAATCAAAATGGCACTMAAAAATGTTTAAGGTGGCTACAGAAAACAAGGAATGAAAGGAAATGTTCGTCAAGGGTGAAAAGTACCATATGTCATCAAAAGCTTTGGCACAATGGGGAACCACCTAAATAGTTTTCTTAGTGCACCCTGTTGTGCCTAGGTATTGATGGACATATGGTGCATTTCACCCTGAACTGTGAATTTCCTGAAACAGCTGTAATGCTCTTTTAATGTTTTTCTGGATAATGACACATTCACAGCACACATTATATAACCATTCCTCCCTGACCCTTCAGGTGGCCCATGTACTTTATCAGTCTACAGAAAACAGGATATCAGTAGATCGTTTRTCTTTTGGTTGCATAAATATGTCTTATTCATTGACATATTCTGCAGAGGCTTTAAACTTTTTTGGTGACTGCACCATGAGAAGGCCAGCAAGGTACTCAAGATTGCTGTCCTTTGTGTAAGATCACAAAAGATCACAAAAAAGCTTAAGATACAGACACATAATTACCAGAATTAAGCATAAATTGGGAAAAATGCATGGGTGTATATGGAAAACTGAAGATGGACAAAATTGTAAATATATAAGGTAATGAGATAATATTATATTGGGATATATATGTTCTTCTCCCCACAGATTTTGTTTCTCTGTGTTACCCATCCTGTGACTTATCCTTTATACATGCCACAGAATCATTCATTTTTCATTTCACTGCTGACTGGCAAAATATAATTTCTTTATTTTTATGATCAGTTACTGGCAGTTTGAGATCTAATTTATAAATTTGTTTGGGTAAATAGACTGGTTTATTTAGGAAAAAAAGTATATTATCTCTAAGAATCTCGTAATTAAAAAAATCTAGATGTATTAATTTTYAGATTTATAAGCCTTTAAAAAAGAACTATTTTTTCTAAATAAAACTGGTTTTCTTACATCAGAAACATTATTTGAACACTTTTTTAACCGTTTTTAGGGGAATTACTATCTGTTGAAAGACTTTAATAAAGTTTTAAAGACTGTTGAATCTTTTTTATTTTTACTGCCTTTTCCTTTTGCTATCATCTTCTTTATATAAAATGGACAGCATATTTTCATCAGTCTCTTCATCACTTCTATGGAGCAATGCAGAGCACAATCAGAATTTGTGCAGGAGGAGACCAATCAGGTAGCTGAATARATTAGAGAGAATTGGAACAATAGCTTTACATTAATTTCATCTCTTTCTTGAAACTTTAGTTCACATTTTCAAAAACAACTAAAAATATGCATGAAAAAAGTAAATAAACAGTTTTAACATAAYGTATTTTATAGAAGTTTTGTAGGCTTCATTATGTAATCACTGATTCCAGGACTGCATGCCAGATTATCATGTCAAACTGCTCTCATATGTAGACTCAAATGGTTCCTTTATTAAAATAACTGTTTCCAGAAATGCTGGGGTCAATGAAAATTCATATAAATTTTCTATTGTTTTACCCACAAAAGTAAAGACTCCTGGATAACAAAAACCCATTTGGTTGCTGGACTTTTTGTTTGGATTTTTTTCCCTGCTGGGATTGTATTTCAGGTTTTTTGTCTGTGCCTGAGTTATGCTTAATGTGCTGCTCTGAAAACTGATGTTGCTGTTTACCTCAGAATTTTAAATTAAGATAATTCTGTCTCTTTCACAGGCCTTACTCATGCAAATACTAATTTCTTGTTCAGAGAGTAGTTCTACCCACCCAAATTTCAAACAAATCATATACTGTCAGGTGGTGCATCAGTTCCATCCCAACTCTACTTCCACATGAAAGTGACAAAGCAGATCCTTCTCCTCATTTAATTTTACCTTTATATTCTGTCCTCCWGATTCTTCTGGCACGCTTCAGCATTTTCTTGATGCCTGGGGAGTGAAGTTGCAAGGTCCTCCCACCTTTTCAGGAGGAGGAACTGCACTGAGGAGGAATAAGTAATGGAGGGAACAGAATAAAATACAGCAGTTTTCCTAAAGCAGAACTGACAGTTCTTGTCTTCCAAAGGAATGCAAACATGGCWGGCAGGTGGTTGAACAAGTTTCCCTTCCCTCTCCTAAGTAAGATCAAACTTTGTGAAAAGGCTGAAATTATTGCTTTTGTATGGTAAGAATAAAAAATATCCTTGCCTAATCTCATTGAAAACAGAAAATGCAAGCTATATTCCTACAAAGGGATGTGTTTTCCTCCTGGAGAATTATTAGTGTAAAGATTCTGATGACTACAAAGAGGTTAGATTTATATCCAATAGGATGTACCTTAATTATAAAATAATTTCCTGTCTTTCATTGTTTCAGAAAGCAAAGAATTGGAAATGTTATAAAACAAAAGTAATAATATTTAAATTATCTGATTTTCAAATACCTAATTCAAGGTTTTATAATATGTATGATTAAAAATGACACTAATAATACAAAATCACATTATGATTACTTAAACAATAATAAAAATTATAAGTCAACATCACTCTGATAAATTTTTTTACATTGAAGTATTTCAGGTTCTTCATGCTGGCACAGGAAAGCACACCTCAYAGGACAACAGTGAGTTACTTTCTCTGGTTTGGATATAGAAAACTTGCCATTACAGAGAGGGCTGAATCTCAGAGTTTTACACCCTGAGTCTCATTAGTAACTTAAATTTGTACTTATATCTTAACAGAAATGGGCTTGTTAATTTCAAACTCAAATAATGCTGGAAAACATGCTTCAAGCTGAGCTTAATTYTCAATATCTTTAAATGGCTTGGATTGTATTGTCTGCTTCCATATTCTATGTATAAAATCTGCAATCARTGTAAGAACCTGGCAACAAAATCCTGAAATTTCATTTCTCTCCCCTTGTCCGCAATTTRCCAACTTTCCAGCACAGCACTTCCTAATTGTATACTCAAACACCAGCTGTCACACATAAAAGTATTGATGGAAAAAAACTCCTGGATCTTAGCAGCAAACAAATGCTGAAATGAAAGATTTATGARCACAAGTTAATTTTTGACATTGTTAATGTTAGAAAGTAGCTCCATCTAAACTTCCTGTTGTACTCCAAAGAGYTAACCTAAGACCCCAATTGCTGCACACATTTCCAGATTAAAACTTTTATTAAATGAATTTAAGCTACACCTATCCACAAATTTTTTTTTCAAATTTACTTGCTATGTAAAAATYAGCCTTGGAAGATATTGAATTGTAAAGATTATTGTAGGCCATGTGAAGGTTTTTTTTTAGTTTTTTTTTACACAGGAAATATTAAGATTTACTGTAAATAGTAATTGTCTAATAGAAATATAACTCATAGATTCACAAAGGTCTCACAAGGTGCTGATTTTATAGATCCTGATGTTTTAGACAGCAATAATTATTAGTCAAAATAATCACAGTTGTGAAAAGAGAGAACACAAAGACAAATCTGCACTTAACTAGATGGCAAATGTGTCCTCTAGTTAAACACACAMCCTCATGGGAAAAGATTGTCTGTTCCTTTGTAAACTGAAAGACAATTGTCACATCAAACCAAATCTGGACAACRTAGAGGCCCACAACTCATTCTGTTTAAGTAACACCGGGCAGGAACTGTTTCAATTTTTTAAAAGTTCACACCTAGATTCAYAAACTGTTTTTAAAATAATTTAAAAAAAAAGCTTCGTATATTTTATAAATTTACCCTTGTATATATTTTTCCATTGCAAAATGGAATATGAACTCTATGTAAACATGAATTTGAATATTCTAGATCTGTAGTTACTTTGTAGCAAATAATATTCTTTSATATTGGCCTATGTAAATCAGTGCATTATACAGCTCCTGCAGATACTTGCTCAGGAAATAGAATGTCTAAAATGTAAGTGAGACCAGATGAAGCTCAGATATAATTCTGCATTCTTTGCTGGCAAAATACTGGTTRTTCTTTCATAACAGAACTTCAGAATTTTGGTAGGATTTTTATTYGTGCCCATTTTTTTGTTAAAATAAGAAAAAAATTACTAACTTTTCATTTACTTGGAAACGCACGTCTTTTTAYACTTATTAAAAATTTTTGACAAAACATCAAAATTAATGAAAAAATAGGTAAGTCTAGGTGCTAAAAATGGAGTATCCACAAATTCCTACTGCCATCTATTTGTAGCAGCTTGGAACTACAAGTCATTATCGTTTGCATAACATTAAATAATTTATTGCTTGAGTTATGGCAATCTACCAGCAGAGAGACTTAAAAAGGAAATAGAGTATTACTGGAATCACTTACAAGACACTAACTGTGGAAGAATATCTTCAGTGGGAGATGTGGGTATATTTGGAGTTGTTCTTGTCTGCTTTTCTAAATTGAGAGTATATCCTCTTTTTTAAGRAAAGATATTAAGAGAGAACCTAGACCTAATAATCCCTAACCATGCCAAATAGTACTTTTTGCACGATCCAGTTAAGGACTCAGGTGCCTAAAAGCTCTTTACATCCCTTTGAACATAGCCCAGCCCTGTATTTGAGTAAGCTGCTGGGAGCATATTGGCAGAAGTGAACAACTTCTGGCTAAAACTCAAAAGAGGGGCACCTCTGAGCATGAAACTGCTTAAATTTTACAGCCAGCTGTTTGGGCAAGCACTGAGCTATATTTGAAATCTGTCTGGACCTGATGCATTCAGGTTAGGATTACAGGAGAAGAGATTCTAACTGAATTGGAYCTGCAGCTTGAAGGCATCCCTTCACTGTCCAAACTCTGTCCCTGGTGTGAATAAGGTCACTTTCATGTGACAGCCCAAAYAACTTACTCGTAGAGAAAGCAGGAAGCTCATGGTTAGCTTGGTTGGGCTTGCACTCTCAGATGTCCTCCCAGGAGACCATTTTTCCCACTCAGWATGTTTTGTTCTGAGAGCAAGAGGGGAGTGTTCATCTACAGCTCTCACTGAAGATGAAAGGCAATAAATCAAGACTGGGGAACCCAAGAGARGCCATGACTAGCACTGCTGGACACTTGGCTACAAGATGAGATCACTTGTTTGCAGCTTTCTTTTCAGGAGTCTTTCTCCTTTTTGCTAGAATCAGCCTTACTGTCARGATGGTTTACTTCCCAATGGATGCACAAGTCTGCCCTGCCCTGGGSGAGTGTTTTGACCAAGAATGTATTCAATGCCAAAGTCAGTAAAAATACTGAGCACCAGCATAACTTAGAAGTGCAGAAACCGCTGCCTGTGAGACGTATGGTGACAAAATAGCTCAGGACACCCAAAAATTAGGGACCTAATTCTCACATGCCTAAGTGCTTCCTTGGCAATGGAAACTGTTCTGAAGATGCTCCTAAGTTTATGTTTTTGACAGTATAAATATCCAGTCCAGGGTTATTAATTCTTCTCATCAGGAAATAATGCAGAATTCACAGGAAATGAATAATGAAAAAACATTTTTGAATAATCATCAACATTGCCTTTTGCCATTTTCATTTCTATGCCTGATTTTCTGGGACAGGTTTCTTTGAAACCAGCCACTRTAAGTAATAGTTGGTCAATTAAAACAATGGACTTATGATCTGTTTCAAAATAAATCAAATACTTAGAAATGCATCATATTAATAAAACAGATCCATTTAGGTTGAAGCTATCCAGAATTTGTACATATCTTTTTCCTTAATATAGAGGAGACATTTCCTGTTTTTTTAACAGATACAGAAAATAAGTTTTGCCTCATTTTTAACCTGTGAGGAGAGATTAAAATAATAATTTGCTGACATAGTAATAGCACTGGACATTTTCTTTACTGACATATGGCACTTCTTCATGCTTCCAGTTTCTCAGAATCAAAGTTCTTACTCTGTGCTCAACCCATTTTCTCTCTTCTTACAGGTTTTCCTTTCCAAATCTCAAAAGATGCTTTAGGAAGATTTTTTTCCCAGAAAAAAAATCAGTGTTCTGAGATATACAAAGCACAACAGCGCCTGAAATGAACATGTGCCTGTGTTCCTARCTTTTGTTCTTTGCTGAGAAATAACAGCATCTCTGGTTTTAGAGAGGTAGATGGGGAGGGGGGAAAAAGGCCATACTGTAATCCCTCTGCTAGGATAAACTTATATTTAAATGGATTTTTTCCCCAACAAGAGTGCTTTAGGGGTGATAAAAGGATAAGGTTGGATGTGCAAAACCAGKGGCCGTAGCCAAGGACTGCTGAAGCAGAACATTGCAATTCCTGGGAGGCTGCTGTCTGCAGAAGCTGCTCTGCCACTTCTGCAGATTTTGCCATCAAAATCTCATCATGCTGTTGCCCCAGGAAACTTCTTGCTTTGCCTAAGGACATCCCTAGTGCCTAACAGCACACAAGCCAGATTTCAAACTGGCGTTGTTCCCATTTCTGACACCTCTGTTGAATCCCAGCATCAACATCACTTTGAAATTGTTCAGAAATTACCAGCAGTAAACACTGAAGTGGCTGAGTCTCTTCTGCCTAAAAAGTATGTCTGCAAAAGGTATTATTGCCTAGTCATTTAGTAAAATTTGGCTTCATTCCATCTGGTTAATTCATGTTAGCTGAATCTGACCTAAACTCCTTACTGTAATCAAAAAGGCATAGCAGGAGATGTGAGTGACAGTCTTTGTAGCTTTTAAGGTGAAAATGTTTTCAATTAAGWAGTATTTACCTTAGGAAAATGTCACATATTTCCTCCTGCCCTTTAGCTTACTATTGTTTGTTGAAGGCAGTTTTTGCAAGACTGTGTAAAATGATTGTSTGTTTGGCTATATTTGTGCAACGTTGTGAGTCAGAAACGTTGTCTTTGATACAGAAAGAACTAATTTCTGAGCAGAGAAAAAAYGTAAAAAGAGCTTGAAACACATTATGCTCTCTCTTTTTTTATGCTCTCTGCTTTCTCTTCCTACTCCTAAAGCAGCTTTTTGAGCACTTTACTGAATTTCCGTGGGGCAGTTCCAATCTCCATCATGCAAATTGTCCAAGTAGTCATTTAAAAGCAACACCTTTTGTGCTTGTCAGACTGAAGGATGCAGAAAATGTGCAATTTTCCCATCCCATGGATGATATTGAAAGGGGTGGGAAATTCACTCAACTGGTAAAATCTTAGCAGATTCCAACTGAGTCATATWTATCTTTTTTTATCTCCCTCTTTTATTTACTTTTTTGAATACAGAACTCCTTCATTAAAGGTCTCTAACTATAAGCATGATTGCTGTGCTCCTAGTTAGCAAACAAACACAATTCTTGCAATGCAGAAGCTCATAGYTGTTACTGCTTCTGAATTTTAAAGGGGTTGAAAAAATTAATTTTCATTTTGCATTTCCTGTCTTTCACTGATACCTTAGAGATGGTGCTGTCAAAATGGTGTTGTAACTACTGGTAACTTTGCAGAGCGACACTGAGAAGACAATCTTAAAAATAAACATGTTTTATTCTGAAAATATTTTTTTTTGAGAGTTATCAAAAGAAAAGAATTTGGGAGCTTTTTTTGGAAACAGTGGCAAAACTTCATTATTGAAAGAAGATTGGTGTGATGCTTGTGGGTTAAATTGGTAAGGATGTTTTACCTTTTTTTTTTTTTTTCTTCAAATACAGGATGCATAATTGCAAAGGTAAGGTGTGTGTGTAGTGAATTCAATATTCCATTGCTTGTTGACACCCTCTCTGAAATAAAAGCCACATGGCAAGTATAATTTCATTCTGACAAAACATTTGTGCTAGTGTTCCCTTTTTCTGGCATGGGACTAGTAATGTAAGCACAGGTACAACAGGGAGGTCCTTTGAGTGATTTGTTGCCCCATAACTGTGTGCTCTGGGATTTTCTGTCTCCCAGGGCATCCCGAAGCTGCACACTGCAAAGTTACAGCTGCAGCCCTGTCAGTGCAGCAGAGTGAGCTTTAACCTGACTCTGTCTGGCATTAAACACAGAGTGGAAATCTGTTGAAGCAAAGGGTTTAACAAACACAAATTTTTCAGGGTGAACTTCCTGCCRTAAAAGATATGTGGATTCTGGCATTTTAGCACTCCTGTTTTTTCTAATTGCAGTGTAGTGACACTGACAGCTTTTTGTTCTTGCTAAAAGTCCTCATTGTCATCAATTTTTCCCAATTCACTGGTTTAGTTAATCAGTAATTTTGATCCTYCTGTTTTTAACTTGAGCTTTTTGTAAAAATTTGGTTTGGGAGGTGAGTTTCATATATCTGAAAGGAGGTGGGAAAATGCCATTAATGATGATTAATCTAATTAGTAAATGTCCAACAGCAATATTGTGGAATGCCATAAAAGAGGTTGTTTGGAAGCTAATGCTTACGGAAAATACACTGTTAAAAACAAGGTTTTMATYCCTTGTTTTTAACTTTCTGTTTGGATATTTTAAATCAAGCTACTCCACTTGCTAGAATTGATTTTTTTTTAATGCAGTATGAGGTATTTGTAACACATTTTAAAGAAGAAATTGAGTATGGTGACTGGAAGGATGAGATAGCAGTTCTGTCCTCACTTACTTGGTTATGGCAAAATGCCCAGAGCCCATTCTATACAGGAATTTATTGTGCACAGCATATAGAGTACAAATAGAAAACTGCAACTTAAGAAAAATGAGTGTCAGAAGCTTAGAAATGAAGCTAAAGCTGCTGTTGGAAGGAAGATAAATCAAAAGAGCACATTGAATTCYTCTATTTAAAAATAAAATAAAAATGAAAATCAATAAACAAATGGCAATAGCAGAKGATACGCTGAATAAGCAAGTGAACTGCTACAAACACCAGGTAGATTTTCTGCTTATCTTCATCCTCAATTTATTGYACTACATGATGCACTACAGAAAAAAGTGACCAAATTCATTTTTTGACTATATGCCAAGCTATGTAGCAATACAAATCCATTCACTAGCTGCCAATTTACCTCATTCCTGAGCTGCAATACCCCAGTGTTAATTTAGTTTTCTTACCCTCCTTGGGGCAGGCACTTTTATTCAYATTTATGCAGCTATCTCTTGAGGTAGACTAGAGGTAGGCAAAGTGTGGTTGAGATACTAGACCCATATTAACTTGTTTCTTGACCAAAAATATAACTCCAAAGGCAAGGTCACTATAAATAATTCCTTGAAACATATCTTTTTTTTTTTTTTTTTTTGTGTGAAATCTTCACCAAAACACGTCTGTGAAAAATATGCCTGGATATTTTCCCAAGGATACCACATATTATTCCATTACAGCAGCAAGAGGATCACACTGTGTGAGTTATTCAAGCTTTTTCTGAAGGCAAATGAGATTCGGCAATTTGGTAAAGTGTGTCACAGTSGAAGTGCATTGCAAAGCCCACACACAGTAAATATACAGTGACTAGAAGGCAAATGTTTCTTGTTTGTTGTAATGCTATGTTATGCATGAAGGAGTTGACTTGTGGAAAGCCTTGTAATAAGTATTGGTATCTGGAGGTGGAATAGAAAGCAAAACTATCTGAGATGCAGGAAGCTGAATTAATTCAACAATATTTTTGCTTAGATGAAGAATAGATATAACTGTCAACACGTAAATAACTCAGATACTCTTTCACTTCTGTGTTAAGGTTAAAGCCTACATAAAATATGCTTAAAATTGCCAGAAAATTTAAAAATAACAGTAGAGTATTTTAAAATTTCAGCTTTTTGGAGTTTTTTTCCCAGAATCAGTCTTTCTTCTTTCTTTCTCATTCTTCACATTCAATTATTCATTCTTCAGTACAGTGAAAATCTTAAAACCATGAATGTGAATCAAATATAAACTGATTACTTATATTTCTGATAATATAATGGCATTTATTTTTAAATTTAAAAAAAAATATCAAAAGAGTTCAGAAATTTAAAATGAGGACCAAAAATGGCATTTTTTCTTTCATATTTATTCAATTTCTGATTATAATCTCTGGCTTCCCAGAGATGTCATACTACCAYTTGAGAAGAAAAGAAAGGCAGAGACAATGTGTAATAAACTGACTTCAGCCTCCATTCCCCATCCCCMTGCACTAACTSGGGGGAGAAGTTAGAGAARATCTGTATGAATTTGRGCCTGGGAGAAAAGATGGGCAGAAGAGAAGGTGTTTCAAGATGTACTTTTATTTCTCAGMACCCTRCACTGATTTCATTAGTAATAAGTTAAATTAATGTCCCCAAGTCAAGTGTGTTTTGCCCCTGACAGTAAGTGGTGACTGCCCTTTCCCTGTCCTATCTCAATCCACAAGCCTTTCATAAAATTTTCTCTTCCTTTCCAGCTGAATGATGGAGTGATTTTGGTGTGTAACCAGCCAGGTCAAGTCACAAAACTGATTCAAACTGTCATATGACTTTTTTTTTTTTTTTTTTTTTTTTTGTGCTCTTCAAGTTTTAGTGAATGATGCTTTGGAAGTGTGGTGGCAAGCAAAATTTTTCATGTCCCTAGTTATTTTGAGTACCCACCATAACATGTTTTCAGAGATAAAATTTATCTGGTTACCTACCCCTATCTGGCCTAGATTTTCATGACACTGTTCAAGCATTCAGGGATGCTAAAAAATGTGATGTACTCTGTCTGTGTCTCTCCTAATGTAGTGAGATAATGGTTTATMTACCTTGATGAATGCTGAAACAGAGACTGTTTTCTATTATACTTTCAAGACTTCTGGTGATAGCAAGTGATGAATAATGAAACAGCCTTTCCTTCAGTAATGGCTTTATATAACAAAATCACTTGATAAAGCAAAGAATTTCAGAAGGTGATGGGAGCTCTTAGATTTAAAACTAAAGCTCCAGACATGAATATCTCAAGTACATAAATGCTTCATTGCTCTGACAGGGCAGAATGGCTAGTAATTGACTGCCTTAGTAGGAGGCAGTATTGAAAGATGATTGCATAAGCAGAAAGAGCCATTTTCTGGAAGTCTACACATTGTAATAACAGAATAAGGGTTTTTAACAAGACAGTTGCTGGAGTGTTAATAACAAAGATGAAAAGCTGGCGATTCTTCTGAGCATGCAAATCGCTGAAAGTTTCACACACGTATAGAAGTCAAAGAACTGTCTAAGAGAAACCTCTTCCAGATTTTTCTATAGAATTGGGACTATGCTGAATTTTTAGATTGAAAATAATGCTTCAATTACGTTTCAAAAWTCCAAAAAATCTTAATACTCTTGGAATATCTCTTTTGATGTGTTYTTATCTGTTCTTTTCCCTCCTTTTTAATTCTCTGGAGAAAATAAATGTTTTGTATGAAATTTTATGGAACTTCCAGGAAACAAGTTTCARCCTTGGAGCAAAACCTGATGAATGATTCAAACACAAATCCAGACTGATACCTGCATTATAATTGCTAATAATAACAAAATTTGCTCCTCATGCTGCCACGGCTGTTTYTCATTCTGCTAGTCCAGATGTGTGTTACCCATCCTTCTGCATGCAAATAAATTGTTATCTCTTAGAAAGACTTTTTCATCTTGCATTGCCATGGTTTTTTAACATCCACAACCAATCTCACATCTGGTAAAAACTCTGGGGAAGACAGTAGTTTTTATACTAGGAATGATTCTGATTTGTAACATKAAGGCAGATTTTGTCACCAGCTTTAACATAAAGCTACATTGTGTTTTGTCTTTGTTTTAGAAATTTTTCAATATTTTTAAATATAATGSCAAAGATGGTGTGAATCAATAAGACACTTTTAAACCCCCTGTCCACCCCTACCCCTCTTTTATGTTATTATGCTCAGATTTGGAAMCATTCTCAGCAATAGCATCATACTGCACTGCTTTTTAAACTCCGTCTTGCATCTGTTTATCTGTCTAAAATTTCTCTGACAGTGTCTGTCATTATGTTACATGTGGATGGTTTGAAAAATAAATTTGAACATAGGGTGTTAGAGTGATAGTACAGACAAGTAACTGCAAAGGTATTTTCTTCAGAAATCTTGCAGAACATTAACACCATTAGTTTTGTTAAGCCACAAAAAAGTTCTCCATTTTATTATTTTAATTGATAATGGACAAACAGCGCAACAGAACTGTTACTCATCCAGGACTTCACAGTTCATCAGTAGCATAGTCAAGGGTACATTCTTTGTTCCATTGTCATTATTGAAAAATGAAACAGAACTGAGAAAAATCTTCTTAATTTTAAAGGAATTAGGGTTTCACTTCAGAATTTAGGACTTACTYGTCCCCCTCTTTCAAACTGCCAGCTAAATGTAATAGTCACAGCATGGTGGGATATCTAAGTATTTTGTCAGACTCGCAAAGTAGCTGTCTTTTCAAAAATTAAGCAAACCTGTAGACTGAAAGAGGTTCCTATTCTGTGTCTCCTCAAAGTAATGAAATACTATTGTAACTCCAAAAGCCTCCTCGGAGATCAAAGTTGTCCAGCTGCTTGTATTCAGTTACACTTACACAYTCTTGATATACTGCACTATGAGTGAGACACCAACACCTTCCACTGGGGTCACTTGGATGGACAACAAAGGGGCCTGAATTTCTGCTTTTTGCCTAAAGACACGTCTCCTGTCCCTCTCTGCAACTGATAGGTACATTTCCAGTACAAGGGCCAGATAGATGATCATAAGACTTATTCCTAGCGAAGAAAATGCAATATTCTTAGGTAAAAGAGAAACAAGAGTTCTTCCTCCCTGCAAAGATGGGCAAAGTAAGATCAGTACTGGTTTATGATTTRCATTTACTTAATTGTCCCTTAACTGGTAAAAGTAGTCTACTCTCCTTCAGAAAGTGGTTTACTCTCCTTCAGAAAAACCTTGATGGATGCTTTGTTTTGATATACAGTCTTGTTGCACAGTTGGGAATCTCACATCACTGCAGGGATTCTCAGTGTATGGCTGCTGTGATTAGTGGAARAGGGCTTGGCTATTGCAACGGATGCAAGTCTGAAAAGTCCAAACAATCTTTTAATATTGCACAAGAACCAGTGAGTTTACTATAAGGAGATAACATTTATCAAAAAACCTCAGAGATGAAGTTTGGTTCCCTTTTCTGCTTGTCAGTCAGACCTCTTGAGGTGAGTTGTTGAGTCCACTGAATACTTGACATCAACAAAAAATTGACACATGATATTGTCCCTCAAAAGAACTCTAGGACAACATATATTCTCCACAGCATAGCAAACCTCTGTAATAACATTTAATCTGTTGCTTTCTAATGCACTAGCTCTGGAAACCAAGAATGTCAAAAATGAATATAATATCAGATAATGTTTCTAGAAGTTACATAATTGCAGCTTTCCTAGAAGTACAAAAGATTTAAATTGCTTTGCTGTATGACTAATTCATCCAACATAGTCTTACCCTACTCACTTTCCTGGCCATTAAAAACATAATTTCATGGGACATTAGTTTATGTCCTTGYTACTTTGAATCTTGTTAGATTGTAAGTTGGCAGCCTGGTTAACAGTCTATATGTRATTTTTCTTCTTTTCACAAAGAATATTTTACACACATTATTTACACAGTAATTAACACAGATACCCAGCTTACCTCAGGTTACATCTTTTCTTTAGCAGATGATTATTTTATTCACTCAGAGACAATTTCAGCATGTTTCATGTCAAGTTACAGATAATATCTGGCATGCATGGRTCTGATGATAGTTTTCTAAACACACGAATGTTGTCAATATTTAGAGCACAGAGACATTGGAAGGGTCATGTCCTGATTTTAGAACAATGCATCATGGAAAACCCTACTACTGGCACAAACAAGAGTTGTGGTTAGGGTAGGATCTAAAGGGTGGTTTTGATCCAGATTCATCTGTACTAGCAAAAGTAYAACAATCTATGGTAAATTACTACTTTGGGAACTCAGAGGAGATAATCATCATAACCTCTGCTTGTGCCAACATACATCAGTGGGATGTTTTGAGAAGTAAGGGACAATATGTCCTGATGCTGTCCTTTCTCTATATATAACATGCAATAAAAGAAGCTTTCCTTTCTCCTGTGCCCAAGACTGACTCCTCATTTATCAAAGAACAAGTCCTGCAAAACAAACAATAGAATGTCARAAAAGAGCTAGAACACCTTAAAATTCTTGACGGTTCTATTAYCAAGCAGTCATGGTTAGAAATACAAATCATTTATCACAAAAATATCTTTTATAAGCTCACTCAGTTGAAATGAGGTTAGAGTTCACATTCMAGATGTTGATAGAACAGTCTAAATTTATGTACAGTACCACTTCAAAAAGTAACTTTAAAGTGTTGGAATCAAGTGTTATCATGGCTCATTGCTTCTGGGGAGACCGTGGCCTGATGCAATGAAGCAAATGTAAAAACTCCCACTGACATAGTTAAGGTTTGGATAATTCACCAAGGACAGAAGCTCAACCTAAATTCCTGTCTTGAAGTAAGCCTTATTTAGCATGAAGTAAAAAAAAAAAAAAAAAAGTTTTTTGATTAGGCATTTCTGTGTCATATCAAATTAAGAGGAATTACTCTTTCATAATAGCTTTTTTTTTTTTGTATCTATGAGATTTGTTTTGTTTATGTCTATGAACTTAAACAGGATTAATTATCAACCTGGGCACTTATTCAGAAACAGAGGTCAGGTGTCATCTCTAACTGCTTATGGCATTTTCTTTTCTTATTGTAATTTAATAAGGAATTGGCCAAATTTGAAAAATCTTAGACTGTTACTTCCCCACTCAAATGTTGAATACTTACTTACATTGTCATCCAACTAAATTTCTGAAAACTGGCTTATTGTGAAATACCTGCTTCTTAACAGCTTGTGACAGGATAAGAAGAAACCTACTTCCATCATGACTTTTGAGGAGCAAAAGAAAAGACAGACCTAGCTGCATAAACATCAAATATAGTTATAATAATTGGTGATCTTGGACTTCCTTTGTTTTTTTGGTTGRTTCCTAAGTTGCAGTCAAGGGAATTTGGGAAAAAAATGGAAATAATTAGGGTTTTTTTAGTTTTTATTTTTCTTTTTTGATATCATTGGAGTAAAAATACCTGCTGTATTAAGACTTTTTTCTGAAGGGTGCTTTCTTATGTGTTTCATGCTCTATGTTTCCTAAATTTTTTGAGTGGAGGGATTGTATCATTATGTGCCCATAATGTGGAGATCAAAGGTCAATGTCAGATTGTCATCCATAAGGTAGTGGATTAATTTTCTCAAGAAAACTTTGCATTTGTTTCAGGCTATGTCTGGCAGCGACTGGTGAGCTCAGCATCACAACATAAGCACATATATTATGCAGCCGATCTGCAGGTACACGGTAAGTCCAACACCTGAAAGTTATTCTGCTCTTGTAGAAGGAATTCATGCTACATGCACTGTGAAATCAGATATGCCAGAGATGTTCTCTGCAGTCCCCTGTAGGCTTGTAAAGCTGCACGGTGCAAATGTAGAATTCTCCTGTTTTGCAAATATGACACAGATATGTGGTTACATAGGAATTCTTCAGAAAATTSTTCAGAATATTCAGTCATTGAACTTAAAATTTTGTCTATTTTAACTGTCCGTAGTCATTGGACTGCCAAGGATATGAGTTTCCTGAGGAATGGTAGGGTGTGTAGATCTAAAATTTGAGATTAAATGTTTCTGTATGGAGAATAACTTTTTTTTCTTCCATCTTGCTMAAATACAGGGTAAACTTAACCTTTTTATTTTTGTACTGGTTTTTTTTTGCCATGAAGTTGTACTGATGCAACACTGCTAATGGACTTCAGTTCTGAAATTTAGTACAGTGTTCTTTTCCAGTGTCCCTTCTACCTGAAGTAAAAATTACCATTTAGAACATATATTCTGGTATTTTCCTAATATGAACATTCACATGAGATATTCAAACACTTTCAGTTAAAAGATAAATGTGTTTTGAATCTAGCTTCCCTGGCTGCTTCACTAAGATGTTGTTCCATTTACCTCCCTTCRTAGGAAAAAAATATTTCTTTGAAACAAGCCCTTTCTGTTAAATGTCTATGGCAGTCTGCTTGGCAGCTGTAGACACAATTTGGGTCACTGTGTTGGAATTTGAGTATATATGTGTATATTCTGTGCCACCTCTGACACTATTATGTCATGAATTGAATGCACAAGTGAATAGATGATGATGGTGATTTATTCTGATAAAAGAGACAGAATGACCYGAAGGCAATTTTTTACACTAAGGACACAATATATAATTAAGAACATTTATGAGCTTAAGACCTTTTCCTACACTGCTTTCTGTATTTTCTCAAAACTCTACCCTTAATGACCTCTCTCTTAATTGAAAAAATGGAAAGTCCCCATAGATGTTGGTTAAACTAACTCCCCAGTGCAGAAGACATACAGACAGTATCTAACAGAGAGAGAATGGAATTACTGTGAGATTGTCTCAGCTGGTATAAATCCGTGTTGCTGCGATGATTCACACCATCAGAGGAGATGGACCAATATCACTTTTATGTTTCCTACAGAACACCAAAATATAAGCACAACYCAAAAATTCAGTTCCTTGTTTAGAATTTTATAAAACTTAAATGCAGCATGCCATTGGTAATGAGGTCATAAACAAGTGAAACTGGTGAAGTAAGRAAGATTTTTAAGGAGGTAGAGATAAGAGCACAYTGYCTCWATTCAAGTGTAGCCATTGACATTACCTGATCTAATGAAGAAACMGTGGAGTTGRGCTGGATGATYTTTAAAAGGTTCCTTTCAAARCAAACTCTATGATTCTATAGYTTGAGAAGATTAAGGATGGTAGGACCCACAAATGAGTTTCTTTGAAGTTTCAGAATAGATGTAGTTGTAGAAACAGAATTTCTGTTCTYACTAATCATAGTATTTAATTTAGTTTCTTGCCCACACCAGGTTTGAGCTGCCTTTAATAATTCAGTAACCAGAGCTCTGATGTTCTGAGGTTTTTATTTAATCAAATTTAGATTTCCCTTGTATTATTCTAGGAATAGTAATTGAAAAAAAAATCAGAGTAAAATGAAAATTAAACTGTTGTTTTCTTGAAAGTGAATAGTTAGAAGGAAACTTAAGCACAACATCAAGGGCTTACATTTATTTTCTGTGTCTAACACAAAGAGATTATAAATTTGTGAACAATTTTTAATTCATTAGGCAGGAAGGACTTTTGCATTTACGGAAGATACAGATACAGTGCAGATTTCTTTCTTTTGCCTTTTACAATTTATCACTGAACTTGGATGAACTGCTCTGGGGTGAAAGGACTGAATGGAGGTCATTTAGGGCCACATTTGATGAAAGGCAGAAGATTGTGATCAAGAGCATATGGGATTGGATTTGGAAGACAGGTTGACATTTTTATGGAATAACGATGATTAGCAAAACTSGGCTTCTCAAAATTGTCTATGAACTGTTCTGCAGCTAAGACATCTTGGTGTTCACAGATTTATAATCTATGGACAGAAAAAAAGCAGAAACTTTCATCCCTAAGGTATCTTATTTTGAGAAATCTTTGCCATACACTTATAAAATGTGCACATCCTGTGAGCAGGAGTGAAACAGGTTTCTTAGTCATTTCTATTCTTCATGCTGTTCCTTGAAGAACCTGAAGGCTCAAGAGGTCATTCATATATTTGGAAGAGCTAGTAACTGCAATAGCAAAATAATATCTATAACTTAGACTCCATTGCATTTGTTCTTGTTTGTTACCACAACCTTAATGCCCATTTGTAGTAGGAATGCAGCACCCCTAGGTCACAYATTCTTGGAATGCAGTTCTTTGAGTCTGGACCATTCCACTGTGTGAACCAAAGACATGTGAASASAACTGTGAGATTTGCTTTGAAAGTRCTCTCCTGAGAACATYGATAATAGATACACTACCTCTTGAAATCYATCTTTGCCAGACAGATGTTGCATTTACTAAAAGAGAGAAATATGAGGGATAACYGAGAAGGAAGGTGGCAATAAAATTGTGATAACTAGCATGAAAGGAAAACAAATCCCAGCATTATAGTTTGGAATCTAATGGGATTATGGTGAAGAGATTGTACATCGGAGAAAAAAAAAAATCTGCTTATTTTTAAAATAAATTTAAAAGTACAAGTACATATACACACACACACATGCATATATTTATATGTGCAGCCCCTTCAATGTCAGACAAACACTTTGGCTCAGATTCCTTCACTGCATAGACTAGGAAGAACTTCCTCTTTGGGTACATACTTCATGTAATTTCTTTTTCCCCACTCTTTTCTACAGAATATCTGACACATGCTCTGTGTTCCCGTTAATTTCCAAGCAACATTACTGTAATTTCTTTCAGATCCAGCTGTTTCTTTCAATTCAAAGTCATTCAGCATCTGGATCTGAAATATTCTCCAACCCATAGCTGCTCATTATATTCTTAAATAACTTTAAACCAACAAAATCCATACTGGGAGAATTGCAGTGAGGGGGGTTAGGAGGTGATTTGTTTGATTTTTTTTTGGTGAGGGAGGATTGGTTAGTGACTTTTTAGACAGTAGTTTGCAATGCATTCCAAGAATAAGGTTTTGAGTGTTTGTTGCTGTTCTGCTCAGTTCTCAAGAGAATGTTCTGGCATTGGTTTTAACAAGCAGAGTCGATATTTCTGAGTTTATGACAAAATTCCATATAAGCCTCTCTCTTCCCTCTGCTTTTTTATCCCACTTCCAGAGGATAATCTTATAGGAGAACCTTAGAGACTGAACCATTGTTCAGCATGTAAAACACACAGCAGAACAGTGAAGATAATGAATGTATATTTGGACAGGATATGCCAGTTCAAAAGGTCTCAATTCTTTATGCCAGCTTCCCACACATTGTCATACAGTGTTATGCAGCTATTTTTTGTGTGATTCAGTTCACTTCTTTTGTATTACTGCAGTGCTACCATGTCAATTRCAATACTTATTTAATACTACTTCTTATAAGTTTTAATATTCTTTTATCATTCTATGAACCAAAGTATTTTACATTAACTTGCATAGAAGTTCCGGAATTCTGTCTCCAATTTGAAATGCTGAACACATCTAAGAGGGATATTTAATGTTACCATCTAAAGGARAGTTCAACCATGTGGCATCACTGTTTTGGTAATTTTCTTTGAACATTACATCCTTATTTACAAGGAAATATCTGAGCCTTTTCCAAAACMTATCTTTCACTATTCTAGCATTCTAATTTTTTCACCAACACTCTGCAACACKGATATTGACATCTGGCAGGAAAAGGGAGATGAAACACACAGAGGAAATTCTATATTTATGYTAGTGATATTAAAGAACTAAAGTGTGCTTTCATTTTGTATCATGACTTTTCTTTGGCAAAACATAAAAAGTTATGGAGGATCACTGAAAAAAGATGGTCTTTGGCAGCCTGAAKTCTGGTGTAATGTTACTATGTCTGAGTTAGATCTTTGAGAGAAGTTTTTCTACAATGATTTAGCTGTATCACTTGCACTTGATGTGTTCTTCCTTCCATTACCCTAACTAGGTAAGAAAGTGTACACATTTTAAAAGCAAGAGGCAGAGGGGCAGCATGTGTATGAACTTCAAAGGATTCAAGGTGTGACATATCAGTGTACAGTCTCCTTTRCAGCTGTCTGTGAATATAATCCACTGGCTGGGCTCCCTGTACATTGAACAGACAGACAAAATGTTGGCAGATTAGAAGTCTGGGTGCTAAAAGGCAACAAATTGAAACAGAAAAATAAGAAATATGAGAGAAGGCTTTAGACAGATATGTCTTCCATTCCTGTTGGCCCTAAATCCTTTCTTTCTAGGACAATACCAGGAGTACCTTCTTTTAGTGTGTTTCTACAGAAGTCTAGGGCATTCTTTTTCTTGTATTTSTTAATTATTCTCATGGCCAGGAAATTCACATTCCTGATTCTCCCAACATCAACTGCCTTTTACAACACAACTGTAGAGGGCCTTATTATATACATATAAATGTCTAAAACAGTAGCAGTCATTCCCAAATTCTTTTGTCCTAAAAGATACATTTCCATTAAATATACATGGGCTTGGATTTCTAACAGTTTCCTACAACCTAGTTGATCTACCTACAGAGCCATCCTTTCTTTACACTGCGAAAAAAATGGAGAAAACTTATATGTTAAATACTAAAGAATAAAATTCCTTACAACCCAGTTTGTTGCAATGATTTTATAATCTATGTTGCTTTATAAACAGTTCTTCTTTCCTGGTTATTGCCTTTTTCATCCTTGCTCTGAATCTTGACAGTTTAGGTTTTGTGCTTTAGACCGATCATAACTGGTCAAACAATACAATCAGTCCTCCTTATAATTTCTGGAAGTTAAAGATACAATGAATATGGACAACTGAGCAGAGTCAGAGAAAAAYAGAATAAAATCTGCTTCCATACAAAGGTTGTAATAAGACAGTGATGCCTTTCCTATCTGTCATTGCAGTGCATTCTTGTCATCTGCTTATCAAACAATAGATAATGCCTTTCACCTCCCCTCTCTGCCCCCCAACATGACTACAGTTCTAAGCCATCTTACCATTACCAATTTTTATTTCTCTGTTTGGTAACTGTTTTCACTCAGTCTTGCTGTTAAATGTAAYGTTGTGCATGGGGGTCAAAGCTGGTGTGCATTGTATGTCAGCAGACTGGAGTTCAAAGGTGGCTCTGCCACCCCAGCAGAACTTGAGTGTAGCATTGCCATTTGTTCTCTTTACCTTAATTTGCTTATCTAATGGGCATACATTTGCTACATAAGTGAAAAGTAACATTATTTATTATCTTTGATATTGGGACAAGACATGTGTGCAAAGAATTTATGTCCCTTGAGTTAAAAATTGCTCCATATATATATAAAGCTCCATATAYATAAAGTTGTAGTGGCTTTCTACCAAGTACAGCTTCAAGGACCCCAAAGTTCAAGAGCACACACTCAGAACTTTCTGTAGGCATGCAGGGTTTGTGAGAGAAAAACAGTTAATTCTAAATAGYAAACAGTTTTTAAATTGATGCTCTGTATCACTCCTGTTGTTCTGATACTTACAATGTATTAAGAATGTTAACTGAACAGAAATTTCTGAAAGATTGATAAGTATAAACCACACATCTTCTTCCTTTGGCATCTCAAACTGGACACCAAATATTTATCAACTCTTAAAAAGAYAGATGGACTAGGAATTCAGCTCCTAAGCTAAAGAAAGTTAAAAATATAACAGAATAYGTATACATATAGAAGCAGTAAATTTAAAGTATTATGGATTACAATATATGTAGAAGATTATTTTCAATTATTCATTTACAACCTATGCTAGCAGATTGCATAAACCTGTTTTGTGACATATATATGCATTTATAGACTTCTTACTTTGAATGTCAATTCTGAACAAAATATTTATGGAATTCTTTACAATCAGCTTTTGAGAGCAGCTTGCTCTGAGACGATATGCATGCAGAAAAGAAGATGGGAAATGGATTAATAGATTATTTATTTCTATTTTTTCCCCAGGATCATTTTGGATAATTTTAACTGTCTTAGTGGTTATTAACAAGACAGAAAGTACATCCTCATGGCGTGTGAATACCACTTTATGTTTCACTGTCTTCCAGTCAGCCGTGAAGAAACTTTCAGGAATGACTCCCTCCAAAAAAACCCACGAATTCTCTCTTTTTCTAAGGATGATTTACCATCTGTTCTCCGAGCTAAAGAAGAGCTATATTATTTCTATATATTTAACAGTCTGACCTTTTCTGATTAAAGTCAGAGGTACTGGCATAAATTCTTGACAGCACAGTGAAGAAAAGATACCAGTATTCCAGAGGCAACATTGCATATTCGTGCTTTCCAGTACCATGCACAAACATGTGAGGAATGTATAGAAAAAAATGGAAATTTTTCTATTTATTCTAAAGGAACAGAGCCAGTCTGGTTTTTGCTTTTGAAAAAGAATGATGTGAAGATCTTAAAAGACAAGAATGTGAGAAAAGCTTCATCAAAGGGAGACAAAACTTGCTTATTTGCAATATTCAAAATGTGAAGAAAATAAAAAGAATGCTRCCTAATACTGCCAAGAAAGAGCAAAATGATTCTGCATGTAGTTTAAAAACAGATGTAAAAATTGACATCTTTAAAAAAAAGGGGGGAAATCCTAGCAATAACATACTCTCTTTGCTATCCATTGCACTGTAAAGAAGGAATGTTAATTTTTTTTTTTCCTTTCAATAGCAGGAAAGCCCTAATTTCATCTACACTGAAAATAAGGCCAGACCACAAGTATTTGAAAGCAAGGGAACACCTGCAAGTCAAGCAAGAATGAAATGGAGATTGCCAAAGGCTGTAATTCTGTTTCCTTAGTTCTTTGCTGTGAAATGCATCAGAGGTATTATCAGCTCATTCACTGACATGAAAAAGAGGTACTCACAGATTTCCCTGTCACAAACATAGTTCCTGATCTGAAATCTACTGTAGCCAAGAGAAAGATTATCACTTACTTCAGTGGCAAACTATTTGAGGTCTAAAGTATTGTTAAGCTTAGTACAGTAAATTTAATATATTCAATCCAAAACATTAAAACTCCTATATTTRTAGAAATAAATATAAATTGATGTAATTTTTGATGCATTTCTACCTACCTATTCTAATTCATGGCAGGTTTTAAGCACCACTTTTTCTAATTTAGTACCTTTAGACCTATTATCAAAATTACTGCCATCAGGAAATTAAAATTTTATAATGGAAGACACCAACYGCTTTGCACTTTAAATTTCTGTTTTTTTTTTTTTCTTTTTTAAATTGCATTCACTTAGAAATTATTACATTAATTGTGACAATGCAAATATAATATATTTTCCAGTTGARAATTTAAGTGAAAACTGTATGTTTTTGATGGTGGATAAAAGGCTGACACTGAAGATGGTGGTAAGCATCAGCAGTTTATTATCCCACAGTACAAATTTTGTATCACAAAATACTTTGTATCACACGCATAACAGGCTCCTTTTTGCACTATAATTGGCCAGCAAACTATGAGGACACACCTTTTACTCTTTTGCAATTGGTTATAAATTTCTCCGTTCCTTGTTGTATGTGTCAACACACATCTGCATTCCACACTTCTTCTCCCTCTTTTTACCTGTCTTGTTCAAGGACACAGCTGTAACTCATCAARGCCAAGGCTGCCTGCAGCCCCATTCCTATTCTCCTRCAGGTTTTAATGAGTTGTGTTGATTTGGATAGAACAACAGACTTTGATCTATCTGCCTCTGTTTTACCATTGCTGGAAATACTCTGTCCAGGTTTAATTATGTTGACTTGCTAAGTATATATTTATGGCCATATAAGTGCAATATTTCTTCATGTCTCTATAGCTGAATAAATTAAATGCAGGGAAAGCTGTTTTTCTGCTATTGCTATGCATAGTGAAAATTTAYGCTGCATGGGGCTCAGTTTTCAACCTGCTTAAGACTACATATGGGACACAAGCACACGATTTACTCATGCTGGATGATTCCATCAGAACATGAGTGCCCATGAACTTTCAGCTAATTCCATAAATTAGACACTTAAACATGTTATAGACTTTCATCTTTTTCTGACTTTRTACTTGTAAGGTTTGAGGAACCCTATCTTAAATTTCTTATGTAGTGTCATACCTCAACAATTTTTTTTTGTCTTTATAAATATTGTTGGAATTTGGGAGAATGAATTTTACAAATTGGGCTTGAAAGAAGAAATAAAGTGGATATCCAGAAAGCTACTTTAGCCTGAAAAACCTGGTCTTACTAGGTGTCTGCTACAGTTACTGTAGGGAAAAATAACCTGTGCTTTGATGAATAGTCAGAATATCTGAGTTCATATTGTAAAATATCTTGTGAAATAGCCTTTCTRTTTCTGTTGGAAAAGAAAGGAGTTAGCATCCCACAGCTACAACTGACCTTCCTRAATGCCCAAATGCTCTTTTAGCTGTTTTGCCATGATGTTACAATGGAAATCTGAAACTAAGGCACAAATTGTCTTCAGCAAAGTCATATTTCCTCTCCAGAAGTTAGTTTGTAAACCATTCTGAAAATCAGAACTCACATATCCTACATTTTTTAAAATTTATGTTTCAGAAAGAAAATATCTTTAAACTTTGCTCAGTCTTCATCTGTTTCTGATATGTACATGAACTAATGGGAAGATCACAAACCAAGATCACAAATCAAGTGTCTGAATGACCTTACACTAGAAAACAGTCTCTAATATTATTATCCTACGCACACACCCCTAAAATTATTTTTCACTGGGCTCAGTAGTCAATTACCTTTGAAAGTCGGTTCAGGCATTTTTATTCACAGCTTGGACATTACTGTGCCACTCCCCCCTGAGGCAGGGAAACTTAGACATCTTTAAAAAACTCTGGCACTTGGTGTCAGATAGCCACACCTAAAGGGGATTATGTGGATACTCACCCAGACTGCAACAGGAACACATCTTGGGGTGAAACCTGATCTCTAGAACTCTTTTTTCTACYTGTACACCTGATTCTCACATCAAATACTTTATGCAAGTTTTCTGATTTAGATTTGCTTATAATGGTAATGAATAGAACACATTAATGATGGYATTAGGAAAGACACAGCTTCCTAGTGAGGCCAAATTTGACAGTACTGAGAAGAAATTATTAATTTGGAAGCATGTCACAGACCTTTTTTGGCCCAAAAGTTATTTATTTTTCTTTATTACATACTTCAACCTAGAAAGCATTCAAAAGGGAAAAATAACAGCACATACATACAGAAACATACTCATATGCACACACACACAGACTGGAGTTCCATCAGAGAGATAAGATACAAAATAACTAAACAGGAACAATAGGAAATGTTTTATTAAAAACTCCAGAAGGGTGTAAAYTTGATAGCATCCTGGTGAGATAGTGAAATAAGATTGAGTTGAAAATTTACAATACTAAACATCATTARGAAAAAGCTTTTCAATTTTAGTAATGCAACTTGGGAAGAATATACGTAGGAAAACACACGACAGATAGTGAAGGTGACAGCTTTTGCCAGGTATCTGTGATTTACCTTTGTCAGAGGTGWGATTAATCCCAGCCCCTCTATTACTACATCTACACTGATACAGTTTGCAGCTTTGAAAACTGAAAGTCTGGAAGAACTGACTGCAGGAATTTATGAGGTATTTTATTTCTCAGAGTAATTAGTGCTCTTGGAAAAACTAATCTTTAGTGAATCCCATGTGGAGTGATCTTTCTCAGGCTGAAATAACGCCTTCATTGATATTCTAGTAGCACAGAAAATTTATCTATTTACTTATTTACTCTGGTCAAAATTACTTTTTTGTTGTTAATTTTTGTGGCTTACTGAAGGCTTCTCTAATGGAGTGAGGTTGTGTGTGTGTTAGGGAATCTTTCTGCAGTATCATCATTTTTTGTCCATTAGTACTGACTTATGATGGATGTGCATTTCTTCACTGCAACATAAAATTTCATCTCCTTTTTTTGTATTTTTCCCTGAGTGTCTGCTGACATAGAAACAGACCTATGTGAAAAGTAGGCACTCTTATGTGTTCACTTGTCTGTCAGTCATAACCATATTCCTCGTGCAGCTCCAGAGATGCAGATGGGTGCCATGCAGACTGCAGCAAGGGGCACAGGCCATCCTGCTCATTTCAGCAGTTACACCCTTCCCAAAGTGTGTTCTAGATCATTGTCAGCTGCATTATAGGCATTTTCTTAAAGGGAGATTTTAATCTGCATCACTAAAACTTTCTCATCGTGCTTGAGGGTAATATCTAGAAATAATATTCTTAACAGTTAAGGATTAATTTCAATTTTTTAATGAATCGACTTAACACTGGCATTACAAAGAGTGTTAAAACAGTATGAGGATTATATACACAATAAATAATCTCTGCTGAACAATTTGGTGATTATTGTGATAAAAGAGCACCTGAYATCCTAACATTCACATTTTTATCCTATACTGCATTCCTAGGTCACRTTGCAGTTTCCTAATGCTCTTGGCTGTGAGAGTTTTGACACAGAGAAGACATGTGTGGGAAGAGTGCTTGTCAGAGAGACATCCTTTGAGATGCTCTTTATGTGAAACCAACCTGCCTTGTCATGTGTTTGGTATAGACCCATGCTGTTTTGAAGAGGCAAGCAAGGAATCTTTGTTATCTGTCTACTGGTCTGCTTCAAGACTGTGCTTCTTTAGATGTAACTGCAACTCTGCTAAGAAGGTTACATCTGTGCTGAATTCAGTTCTGTCCTCTAAGAAGAGTTTACAAAATGAATGAGGGTGATAAATTTCATAGGCCCAGGAAGCTATTTCTCAGCTTTCTTATAATCTGAATGATATGAAAATCACACAAATCTCTCTTGGGATAACCCAATCTATCTTGTACCAGCACCTGAAGTACACATGTATCTAGATAATTATATGATACACAGAGCACTGGAATATTTTGTTAGCYGAACTGGAACTTGCCGAAAATGTGCAGAACTGGAGCTTGCTGAAAAGCAATCACTAATTTRCCAAGAAATATTCTTTTTTCCAGCAATTAGGGTGTTTTCTGAATTGTCACCAAATTCCATGTTTTGTCTGATCAGGACAAATGATGGTAAGAATAAAAAGACTGTTCAGAAGAGCAGTCTACTATCCTTCAAGGACTAATTGCTTTTTGCAAGAGAGTTTTCTGGTTGGGACATAGGCATTGTAAAGTAACCAATCCTGTGTGGATTCATGATGYTCCTCCAAAGTTTACCAGTCCAGAAGTAAAATATATACATTGCATGTAGAAAAAGTCTAAGGCCTTGCCCTTTTAAGGTCATCCCTTTTCAAATATGTTAAAAATGCGGGCATCAAAGATTTTTTACTGTGTTTGTCTCTAGCATTCAACACACACAGACACACACACACACACATATATATAGAGATATATGTGTTTGAATCCAATCACAGCTTTGCAGACWAAAGCAGCAGTAGCAGGCCATGGAGGCTGGGTGAAACACGTAATGTTTGAAGCACAATTTTCTTCTCTCTTCCCAAGGCAGGTGTGAGTCATGACACAAACTGGTATAAAATACCCTCCCAAGAGAATCAAATGCAGTGCTTKTTATCCTCAGGTGGTAACAACAGCATAAATCAATATAGTATTGCCAATTTACATAAATTTCTRCACAGAATTCAAGACAACTCATAAGGATATGATAACATTCTGCAAGCATTTGAAGGCCATGAACAYTAAGCAGGGGGACAAATGATTTAGGGTGGCATAAGGAGATGTAATTAGGAGCAATTGGAGGAAATTAAGGGAGGAAAAAATTAGGCTRAATATCAAAAAGAATTTTCTGACAGTGAGATGTATTAGACTCTGGAAAATAATTCTCCCAATAGACATTCCATTGCTCAAGATGTTTAGACTGGATGAAGTACTAATGCATATCCAATGGGGACTAATTTTGCAATGTATGGTGTGTAGACAAGAAACCAGAGACATTTAGTGGRGTAAAAAGAATTCTGTGCTAAGAAAAACAAACAAATAAATCTTTTATTTTTTCCATCACTTTAAAAAAATTAGTATTTCTGTGTCTTTTACATATGTGCATTTATACATGGAAACATTCTTTTCCTTTTCTTTTGTCTGAAAAGTAAACAAAAATTAAAAGTGTAACTGCAGTTTAATGACGAATTTCATAATGGCAAATTTCTTCTCTGTGTATCTATGAAATTCAGAGGTGCCACAATTTCTAATATTTAATTCTTCTTTTAACACAGGAAAAAAATCATATCTATTTAATTTTTTGTTATACAAAAGTTTTATTCTTTTGTGTGTTGCAGAACTGGGTATCCTGGAACTGCATAAAGTTTTTTTTTGTAGAAGTTGATTGTGATATCATATTTATTATGGAAATAGTTAGAAAAATGTTCTCAAATCATTAAAATGTTTTATTTTAATAATTTTACAATAACTGATTAAGATAAGTTTTTGTTTTTTCTGCATTTAGTTGGACTTTAATCACTGGAAGAAACTTTTCCAAACCAAGGTTTGCAAAGCTGATTACAGAAACACATTTCAAAACTCTATATCTTTATATTTTTTTAGACAAATCAGAGATAAATATTGACACATTTTTCCTTGGACTGGTGTAATCTAAGAATGTGCTCTCAAAGTTATCAGGTTACATGTGATTCCACGAAACGCAAATGTGAAGTGTGCTTTGGAATCCCAGACTGTATTTCACTGCTGAGTATCTAGAAGGCAAACTACAAAAGAAAAACATGTGAAACAGCTACATCTAACAAAGAAATCTGTGAGATGCCARTAAATAAACAACTCCAGGACCCATATATACATCTCAGTACACTGAACACTGTATTGATGCAAGTGACAGAAGAGAGGCAGATTAATGGATTGAGCTCACCAAAGAGAAATGAAACTACCTGAGTCAGAAAGTTATAAAACTCTAAAATAATAGCGATGATGAAGATGATAATGTTGATGATGATGACTACAATAATAACATTGATTATAATTATAGTAGATTAGGATATAATAATARTAGTAGTAGTAAAATTTTGTTTTGGAARTACATTGGTAACAAATRGTTCTTTTTTACTGAAGACAATRTATAGCCCCSASCATTTCAGAAGYTGTCAGTTACCTGTGTTTTTATTACCTACCTGTTCCCTCACTTATTTCCTTGACAAATTCCATTAAACACATTCAGATGCTTAATATAGCTGAAAGTTATAAATTTTCTTATCCCCTTTTTTCAGTGTTCCTCCAAACCTAAAGTAGACCCACATAACTGACATGATAGTTCAAAGGGAAATACAGAGAGCACAAAGATTTTTAGTCATTTGTTCTATCTATTGCTTTAGCTTTTCTGCAAAGAAAAATGTCCAGGGAAAATTGCATCATGGCCAGATGACCTGTCTCTATTTTGAGAAAACACTTTCAGTATTGTCAAGAAAAAAATCACTTCACCAGGAGTTGTGTGAGAAATGAAATCTTGAGCACATCTCAAAAAAACAAAAACAAAACAAACAAACAAGCAAAAAACCCCAAAACACCCAAAACCTGGTGCAGTTTTGAATTACAAGAGGATAAATAGCTTCAACAACTTCAACATGCTAAAACTGCAGTATAGTCAAAAGCATGATTTACAGTATAAAAGGATCAGTTCACACTGTCAGAGTCCACAGTCACAACTTCACTAAAATCCACCATCGCTCAAGTTGAAAGTATCTTCACAACTCAAGGAAATGTGCATTTGGGAATTTCAACAGATATCAGTCTAAATCCTTGAGATTCAGAAGCAACAACAAGCTAACTTCCAAAGGAAATTAAATTGATGTTTCACAGTTTTAAACTGCATTTTGATAACAYTGTGGAGTGTTTACATATTTGTGGTTTTTGCCTGACTGGCTTAAACTGTTCAAGTTGTCATTACTAAGCAGTAGCAGTAACAAAATCATTGTGCCTCAAGTATTGTAACATAAGGAATCTGGTTTTATACCATGAGAATGAGAGACACTCTTGGTTATACTAACACTAATTTTCAAGTGATGACAACTTTAAGTTTATATCTTGTAGTCTTTATTTAGGTAGGTCAAAGTATGCTGAGAAAAGAGAAAATCACACCAATTCATTTATTTTGTTATTTTAACTATTTTAACAMCACTTAGGGTTAAAAACTCTGTGATTTTTTTTTTATAGTGAAATTGCTTTCCTAGGTAGAAACACTATTTATTTACCTTCAGAGGACACTCAATATACAGTGGATRAAGTTACTGGATTTAATTGGAAGATAGAGAAACATGCTTTTTACCAGTGCTCCATATTATAACTCATCATGTCTTACAGGTGTTAAAGTCTTCTCTAGATTTTATTATTTCAGAAAAAAAATTTTGCTTTACTCTCTTTAGAGCTTACCATAGGTCAACAAATGAGTAAAAAATTTAAATATATATATTGGATAAGAGTGTGATACATAACCATTTATACTGTCTGTGCAGACAATTGTGATATGGCTAAAACTGATTTTCAYAGAMCACRTGACTTGTTTTTAACTCCTTTTGCTGGGAATTTTATGTTAAAAAGACCGCAGTTGTTTGAAGATATCMSATTGTTTACTCAGACACTTCTCAAAATTTGACTTCTGAGTATCATGTTTGTTTCTCTTCCTTTGSTGGAATTACCTCAGAGAATTGAGATAATTTTAAAAGCAAACCTATTTTAAAACAATAAAGTATACTTTTAAAAAGAGTCATATTTTTTGCTTATTCTCATGCTAAATTTTAACTTTTTATTTTAATGTAGTTAATAAAACACTTCTAAGCAGATTGAAATGATGTAAGAGCTATCTTCTGCTTTGATTGCTGCAAGTATATAAAAAATATTTGACAGACTCRTGAGAAAGGCTTGAATGACAGCTAATGAACAGTAGTCACTGCACTCAGAGCCCACTGAGGGATAYCCCCATTGTATGRTAACATTGTRGTTGATGCAATGCAACTTGATTAWGCAAAAATAAATTMATTATTACCTTTGCTCCAGAGGAGATTGATACCCACTATTTAATTTCATTTCTGATCTTGGTCAGACCTCTCAGAATTCAGGAGCTCTATTTACAGAAGAGGGGATGTAACTGAAGAACACTTTGAGGTGACAGCACATAATGTCTTTAAAGCTGATAGGACCCCCTTAACCTTGATAGCTGTGGGCTGATGACTTCTGTTGTCCTAAGAGGGCTCTCATAGCCTTATGTGACATTATTTCATCAGCACTGGTGTGTGCCACTGATTTCCATTTCTATCGCTAGATCTCCTGGATTTCTGGATCGTACTCCAAAACATCCAGAGATGAAGTAGGCAAAATTTCTTCACCCTGAAAATATGTGTTCTTAACTGAAACATTCTTACCTCAGATCATTTAAAGTTTATATACCAGTAAAGACAGCAATTTTAATTGCTGTGGCTGAGCTATGGGCTCTCTTTGAACCAAAGCTGGTGGAGCAAGTAARCTGCTTTGCAGACATCCATCACATTATTTGTTATACAGTCATTGCAGGTGTTGGAAAGTTTCAAGGGATTAACCCAACCAAAGATTGAGATAACTTSTCTGACTGCTGCATTAGACTGATTTTATTTACTTGGGTTAGTGAAGCTGAGTTAGAAAAACACTTTTTTCTACAGACATGCCCTTTCTCTGTTTTCCTAAGTGAAGTATTTTCAAAGGTTTCTTGGGTTCAGAAAAGAGTTTGCATGTGCAAACAAAAAATCTTTTAAGGAACACTGTGAAAAATAAATCCCTGCAGCTGCTGCAGTGAAGGATGTTCTGAATCTAATGAGTCTGAATAAGTTAGTTCTTGAAAAGCTGCAGTCTATCATGCAGATTTTCAGGCCCACTTAGTGACTGACATTTTGGCAGGACTTGAGMTGTCCTGAGAGAAGAGGTTGTCTCATTAACTATGAAAATCTTTGGATTTTTCTCTTTTCCTTTTTTTTTTTCTTTTGAACTTTTTTAATTCTCAGAAGAATCTTCAAGAGCATAAAAATATATTACAAATGTCATAAATGACTGAACTTCGTAGAAAATTTATTATAAACAATAWAATATCAATTTAGTACTTAAAACATCTAATTTATATGCTGCAATGGTTCAAGGGTTGGGGATCTCTTTATGTTGAGATAGTATCTATAGAAAAGGTGTTGCCTAAATGTACTGTGAATTTATAATTCCACACAAAATAACTAAAGAATTCATACATACTATGCAGTGAATAAAACCATGTTAATAATAAATCTCTTTTTTAATTTCTTTTACAGTTGTAATAGTATTCTGCACATTTTTGAGCTGTCATAGAATTTTCTACAGAACTTACCCATTCAGGAGAAGCTTCTATCCAGGGTTTATCAGATGATTTTTCCCTTTCCCTTTCCCTTTCCCTGTCCCTTTCCCTGTCCCTTTCCCTTTGACACTTAATCTGAAAAACCTGAGACCAGTGTGGAGTGTCATCCTTCTGAATTTCCAGGTGGAGGCTGTAAGAATAGTTTTAGGAAGCATGCCATTCTAAGATCATGCCAKTCAAAATGTCACAAAACCTTTAATRACATWGTCAYGAAATCTGGCATCTTTCCAATRTATTATARAATTCAAGACYTTAAAGAGGGAAACAACCATTTTGCAGCTATAAGAGATCTGACACTATAAGTTTTYTTTGTCTGCTGGGAAATTCCTGTAAATGTTTTTTCTTTTACATAATTACATGCTGCTGACAAGGTGGTGGCAGTTACAAATGCTGTAGTAACCCACTGCATTATCCCTGGGGAAGACAAGAAWTTTTTATTTGAAAAGCACACACTCCTGAAACAATCAAATGTCTCCCCCTGAGATTTGAAATGGTTGTATCTGCCGCAACATGGCAGGTTGCTTCCCCCCAAGGGCACACATAGCCTGGAGGCTGCTGTTGTCAGCTCAATGGAATCTGCTAACACAGGAACAAGGGGAGCAGTCTGACTTGTGCCTGGATGAATTCACTTGCAGCACTAAGCCTAGACTTGATYAACATACCCAGTTWGGATGCCATGCATCTCCAAATTACAGTGGATATTGAACTATGTTTCCCTTAAACGGCYTCTCYTTTTCYTGCTTTCAACATAACAGCTTTACTGCAGAGACCTAGTTTTTTTAACTTTCTTCTTGTAGATATTCCCTTATTTATCTTTTTTCTGGAGATATCTGGGACTTACATTATGAATTATTAACCTTAATGCTTTTTTCCTCTGGAGCTCTTGATAGGTTTCRTACCTTTTAAAAACCAACACAAAGTGAGAAACTCTCACGTTTATTTTCCCAAGGATTCTCCTTCAAAGATAGCAAGAGGTACTTTAATATCTATCTTTCTCTTTTCAGCTGAACTGGAGTAAATTTGGCGGCAGCAGTGAGGAAGGTGAGCAAGTTAATGAAGCAAACTACTGTTTATTTCTGGGTTACTAGAAGAGTTAATTTATTACTTCTTAATATTAACTCAGTATGGACAAAACAACTCCATATACCGTAGCTAATGAAGGTGAATTATTATTTTAAAAAATATTAAATTCTTCCATTTTCCATAACTTGCAGAATGAATAATTCTTAACTATTTGCTGTWATTACAGCACAGGTTTATTGCACCTAAATTTACCACTTTTGTAACACATAAAAATTATGACAATGCCTGCCTAGTACTACTTCTTTAGTAAGAGAACAGAAAACAATGGTTTTGATTGTCCTTTAATGGGTATCATTGAAGGCAAAGCTTTGATTTCAGTATCTTAAAAATGAGGAACTGATAATTTACCTTCCAAGGATCTAATATTCTTCAGTTATATCTATTTGCATTCCTCATTTTATAGTCTTATTCACAAGTGAAACATGCTCAATACTGAGTCRCTTTGAATTTTATGCTAAGATTTATTTCAATAAAGTTATCAAAGTTTGAATTAAGATATTAAAAGCCTTCCAACTGATATAGGCATGCATCCTTATTTTTTAATATAATCGGGTTTAAATTGGGTTCAACAAAAAGCTAAAAGTTTATTTCAGGTTTGAAATATTTGTCTGTATGGTCTTAGTACTAGACCTGCAAAATAAATAATCTGATTTTCCCCATAGGGACTATTAAGCCTTATTGGCCTCTTGGCCTRGAGCTGTCTTTGATGCTCTTTACAGGGTACATGGGCCTTGGAGTGAATATTTTGTGAAAGTGTGTATCTGTTCCCTTCATTTTACATTCAAGAGATACTATTAATCCCAGAAGTTTCTAGCCTATATCAACTGCTTATAAACAAAAAATATAGTATRTTAGAAATACTAGTTCATTTTTCAGCTTCATTTGAATACCTGTTACAGTGTCTTTGAAACCACTAAATAAGCCTACAAAAAAACCCTAAATACAACCSCAAATATGTTGTTTAAATCCTATATTCATTTAAAGATTAAATATGTGAAATAKTTGAGTTTTTCTCTAGGTGTCTACTAGATTTGTGAAAATTGAGCTGTGGAATCAAATGTGTATTCCTTGTAATAAAGACAAGAGATCTTACATTTTTAGGTAAAAACAAGTACTAAAGGGCTATACAAGTCTCTTCATTTATACCAGACATTTAATCTCTTCTAATTAGTCTGCCATTCCCAGTAMATATGAATTTGTCAGCCTACGCTTTTTTACTCAAATTTCTTCCCTAATCACTGAAAGGAGATTATTATAGGCAAGGGGAACCCAGGTTGTGTCAGCCCAGAACAAAGGCAAGTGGTGACTCCAGTGGGACTATTTACATTAGAATTTCTGCTCCAGCACCACTGAATTATTAAACTCATGCAGAAGGACTGGTGTGTATGTATACAAAACATCTCTCATTTCTACAGGTTATTTATTTCTTTATTTCAGGAATCACTGTCTAACACACAAAGTTCTGGAGTAGAAGAGATTTTAATTCTGTCACGTTCTGCACAACTGCAGAATGGTGTCATCCCAAACAAGACAAATCAGAAGGAACAAACATGGGAATGCTGAAAAGCAGAATGGCACTGTCAAGCATGAAATGCAGTGCCCTCCATGAAACAGATCATAAATTTTTATTTAAAGCWTCACAGTGACCAAAGTACTAAAGAAAAGATTTGAAGGAGAAGTAGACTTCTTGAAGTATTTACACCATGAGAGATAGGACAGGATATAATCTATTAGGTATCCTGTTTTGACATAGAAGTTGCCTGCCTAATCCAGTAATTTTATCTGTACCCGTCTTTAAAGTTCTTTTTTAAAGTTTCTTTATTGTGAAAAATAACTTTCTAACAGAAAACTGAGTAATATTACACAATTTAATGATAAAAAATAAAATATTTTCCCCAATTTATATATTTGTATTAATATATTTTGAATATATTAAGTTAACATATTTTGAAAAGCAGAAAGGTATATTTTCTTTGATTTTTTTTTTCCAAACTACCAGCAGAACTAATGTACAATCACCCTCCTCTGCCCCCCGGCCCGCTACTAGAAATTATGGAGTAGAAAGCAAAGCCAAAACTTCTAATGAGCCCTGTGGGTCACAGAGAGATATATTTATTAATAAATTCAAATTCTAAGATTTTATTTGCCACCCGTAATTCATTTACAGGGAAATAAAATGCGAAACCTCACTAGTTTCTTGTAGATGAGCTCTGTTTGTTCCAGAACACCATTACACAATTGTCAAAGCTATGCATTTGCTTAATAAGCAATAAGAAAATTAAACCMGATACACAGCAACATTCTTTCATCTTTTATCAAGGTGGGTGTCCATGGCTCTTTGAACTCCGAGTTTTCAAAAAAAACCAATACAAATAAGGCAGGTATAATAAGCAGCTCTTTGTGAGATTTCCACTATGATTGTTGCAAAATTACTAAGAAAAAGAATACTAAAGATACAGTTTAAAAAACAAAAAAAAACCCCAATGTTACAATACCTTCTCTTTGTTATCTCCTTTGTATACAAAGACATGGAACTCTGCTTTTTGCTGTGTGGAAACAGAAATATTATCCTGTGAGCTGTTTAAAACTCTGATGAAGCAGATGCTGCTTTGTCTCCTCTCAGCAGTATATTAAATCATATGAGCAGAGTTTCATTAGCAGTTGATCAAAAGTTGGCATTTTTGATCTGCTTAAGATTCRGAGTCTCTATGAATGAAGTAGATAATGATAATAATAAGATATTACCATATAATAAAGATATAATGAGAAACATCTAGTCATTTTGCTCAACCTCAGCCCTTGTTGTAAACTAAACCAAACATCATACAAAACTGGATCTGTTGATTATTTTGAAAGAATGAGTTTCAGGGTTTTTTTTTAAGATTGCAGCTCCATTTGCAAATAGAATTAGAAATCCATGAAAAACAGTAATTATTTGGAACACGTTCCAAGCTTGAAGGTTCTGAAATAATTGATGTGCATCCAAAAGTGATCAAAATGCTTCCTCCCTTGTGGGGACCTTGTCGCGATCTACGGCTTCCTTGTGTAGGTTAGGGTCGTGTCTTTATTAGTTTAATCAAATGYACAATGGCATTTGCTCTGACACTGTAAAGTACTATAAATGTGGGTTTGGTTGGGGATTTTTTACAACTATTTCAACACACAAGACAACAAATTAAACAGTTACATCTATGTAGTTATGTAGAGCTACTTTTATTATGGAATTTTCATGGTTCCAAAGGATTATAGATTTCACCTTACTCTAGAATTCATTTTTTTGTTTGATTGGTTGGTTTTTTGTTTGTTTCTGTTTTTGTTTTGTTTTGTTTTGTTTTGTTTTACAAAGGGAAAGGATCAAAATCTTAGTGTAGGAGAATGAAACTGCAGAACCCAAAGATTATAAATTATGGCACTGTTCATTTTTATCTGAGGATATCTTTTCTTATTCATGGTGATTGCTTTGAATCATAGAAACTCATTCACAATAAACGGCAAAAACTGAATACAAATATATCAAATTTTAGTTCAGTAGTCTTAAGTGCAAGATGATCTTTCTCCTATTGGGAGTCTTGATTTGATATTTTCAGTTTAAATTACTCTRTTTGAACAGAGTAATACGGATATTCCATTTCTGGAAAGATCTAGACGAGTTTTTTTTATGAGAGTTTAACTAATTTGAAGATATCTGCATTAATTTGAAGTAGAAAACATTGATGATATCACATTAGTCAGAACAGCAATTCTTTATATCTTTTCRAACCTTCTATCTGACCTAAATACAGTCCAGTTGCTCTTTGACATTGAAACAATTTATCTCAGAATCTTTGTGTCACACATATTCATACATTTCTTCTAATTAATTTTAATTAAAAATTCYACTGCCCCAAAAGTACTCTAGTTGTGCTTAAATGCAAACATGAAATCACATGTTTGAAGGATGAGATATCAAAGTAGTGCTTGTTACCTTCTAGGAAAAATTCTTTTTTTCAAAAATAGGCAACCTAATAATATCAGAGTCAGACAATCATGCCCTTTCATTGTGCCATCTGTTTTTGTTAATTTGGTTTAGTATCCTTAAGCACACAGTGCAAACCAAGACTCAACATGCAACAAATATATCTGCACAGATGTATGTGATGTTTGTGATGCACAGATGWACAGACGTATGGCAAAGTTAAAAATGAAACAAAACAAAATAGATTTTTGAAATGCATTCTTAATTGATAAGTTATCAGGACTTTATACGGATAAGATTTTAAGCCAGACCTGCAAAGAGAAATGTATTGCATTGAACTCCTATGCTCCCTGTGGCTCAGAATAGGCAAATCCTTTGTGTTGCTTGCATTCTTCCTTCAAATTATATATGCCATTGTAGATACTTCAGTTCACATCTTCTCTGCTGGTGCAAATTAGCATTAAAATATCCAAGTGATGTTTTTTATACAAACTGAAGAACTGACATTAACTTTTAGTTCCTGAACTGAGCACAGGTTTGACAACATATTTGTTGTGCACATGAACATGACAGATAAAAAGGGAACAGCTTGTTGCTTCCAGTGTTAACACTTCTATTGCCGCAGTGCACAATTGAAAATAGAATTTTCTTTCAGTTGAAGTTCAACTTCAATAGATAAATTGTGAAGCAAAATCATAAACAGATAAAACTTCTGAGATATTCTYATGCATATGTTTTCAAAAATTACATGAAGTTTTGTTGAAAAACTACAGATATATACTTTTTTAATATATATCTGAMAATGGAATAATATGTTTTTGGTAGATTTTTCTTTAGTTGTAGTAGCCTGATCTCATATACAGGGTAATCTCATAATTTTTAATTGCACTAATATCTTGGTGATTAATTCTCAGCAATGAGCAATTTCTCCTTGTTTTACCTTTTCTTTTGGGGATTGGAGAAAAGCAATAGTTATTAACAATGATTCATTCAATCAGGGAACTGATTAAATTCTTCAATGTTGTAGCRTCCTTCAGGTTTAAATTAATTATTGGATTTATGCCAAAGAAATGAGGTCCCCACTAAATTCTGAGGAACTTGTTTGGCCCATTACACAATTGGAGACATACCGTAATCAAAATAAAATAAATAAATAAACAATCAAAGTTTTTTTYTGAGATTTAATCTAAAAACAAAATAAATCCTTAATTACAGAAATACCAGTAATTTGTAGTAATTCACAGGTATACAACTAAGAAAAGAACACAGGTTATTTCAGGTCTTATTATTGTTAATTTTTATTAGGACAGCACCTAGAGTCCAATAAACAATGAAACTTGATTATGCTAGGCAAGATAAGATAATTTCCTTTCACAGAGTATTTATCACAAATTAACATTAAGTGCACAGAACGTGGGACATCCTTAACATCACCAAGATAAAAAATGATGGAAAGAATAAAGGAATCTCACAATTTCTTCTTACTATTTTTTAAAAAAGTACTTGCTAATGAAAGTTAAAATCCATGGAGAAAGGAGGGAAGGTAAAGAAGAAGGTTTTAGGCAGGTAATGGATGAAAAGGAAATATGGAGAGGAAACAAACAGGTTGTAGATAAAAAGGAAGAGTTTYTAAAAGCACCTCAAAGCCCTGATCGGAAAGTACCTTTATTACTGCAGAAACAGGGGAGTCTCTGATCATCCAGCCAACACTGGAATTGCTCCTTATGCAGGAACTCCTCACACAGGCCTATGTCTGTCCAATAGTCACAGCTGTAAAATATAGTAATGAAAACTATCACYAATGCAATGTGATATCACAGGCATATTTGTGGCTTTAGAAAGAACCATGTTGTATAAACGAATAACATTGTCATTTATTCGTTCTCTAGTTTATCATGTTTGGTAGGCAATTTCATTTTTGGTTTATTTTTTTCTTTGACTTTTTTTATGCATCAAGGCAACTTTGTCATGGAACTGTGCTGAGGAGATTTCTGTACAGATTGCTATAGTGACGAGTGAGAGAGAAAGTACTTCTTTATGACACTATAGATTTTCCCTTTCTCAGAATACATTTCTTCTTTCACTTCTGAGGTTTTGAGTAAAAAAAAAAAGTCTTCTAATGTTTTTGATTCGCAATTAAAACAACACACTTTTATTTAGCTCCAGTACATGATCTGGCAATCCCTCTCCAAGTTCATTCTCCTTTCTCTTTCTATCTAATTACTAGCACTAAAATATATCTTCATTTGTGTTTCTTCTGTTAGGCAATCCTAGAAGTGAAATCAAATTGAGGATTCATTTAAAGTAATCCCATAAGCACATGAGGCCTTAAGCTCATAAAGTCTGGGATAATTCAGGAAATCTTTGATATAATTTTTATGTAATACAGACAATCTTCAAGGTTCATTTTTTTCCTCTCTTTAGAAAGTACTAAAATTTTGTATCATGGCACAAGATTTAAAACTRCATATTATGTACTGCATACATATGCTGTTTTGTCTAATAAATACAGATTAGAATTAGACTCTTTGRAGTAAAYCTAATAAATCATCTGAATGACATCACAACTGATATGTTTTAGAGTCATTAGAGTAATTGGCTAATGGTGTATTAACTCTTGTGCTATTGGATCACCCTCAGGGATAATTCCAGTAAGTCTTGAATCTCAAGAAAGATTTCTCTTTAGAGGTAAATTATCTTTATTTTTTTAGTAAAGAACACTAACTAATTACTTTTACTTAAATTCATTTGTAAAGCAATAAATCTGTCTTGAGGTCTCACTGCACTTCAAGTGATGAATTTGATGTTCTCTGATGCCTTGAATTTCCCCCTTGAGYCAGGAAAGGTGATGAGAAAAGGAAATGAAGACCCAAAATCCAGAGTTCATGAAACACAGTATTAAAAACATATGTAGCTTATACAGAGAGGATCTCAGTCAGTGCCCTCTGGTTGGGAATTACTATAAAAGACTAAAATTTTTGTTCAAAAGTATAAACTTAACATACTCAAGGCATAGAAGATGTCTCTGGAAGTGTGGAAGGTAGCAGATAATAGGATTCTATTGTCTGATATATAGATTTTGATTCTCAAAAAAAGAGTACAGAAGCTATGAAAAAATGATAATGCTTAATGCTATTTTGTAGGAAGACGAGCACGCATTACATAGTCCAAACTATTTTTTCTTCTCTCTGAATAGCTCTATTGTAAATCTATTGATTTACAGATGTACCTTTAAATAGACGTTTCTAATTGCTTATTGAAAATTTCCAAATTTTTTTAAAAGTTCACCTAATGGGTAATTTGGATTTTATAAACTCACATTTACTGTGCAATAGACAAATAAATTGAAAAAAAAAAAAAAAGAAAACCCTGAATTTTTTTGTTTTTAAAGCAAAAGGAAAAGGAAAAGAAAAAGAAAATACATTTACTGTTTGAAGACACTTCACAAAAGTAAGTGCTTCAAAACTGCTCTGCATCTTGTTTTAAAATAATAATTATTAAGATGAAAATATTTAAATTAAAAGTTTAGGAAAGAAACAAATATTTAGGAACATGACATTAAGCTCCAGAATTACTGGTTTCTGTTAATTATTTTCCTTCAGTTGCTAGCTTTAGAGTGTTTTATTAGAAATGTGTGATTTTAATTAAGACATGAGACCTTGCTGGAGATATTATTTCTAGGTAAGCAGTAAATATCTCTTGATTTCAGTGAAGCTGGGAGAACTTTTGGTTTTCCCATGAAGGTTGGAATGTAATCATCAGCTGGAGTGGAGGAACAGAAACTGAAATGATAAAATTGCATTGTTATGGAAAAAAGTCTTTCAGCCTGAGTTTTAAAGACGAATCAAAGAAAAAAAATCCTGTGTGCCTTGGAAAAAAAAGGCTGATGAGAAGAGGACAGGAATCAGGAATCCTTTTTTAAAAGAGCTGTTCTTTGGACTTTAAYGAGGTAAACAGTATAACTGTTAGAATCTCTGTTGAAGTGGCAAGATGTCCAATGGAACAAGAAAAAGTTTAACATTTATTGTAATTTATCATTAATTTCTGACTCATCCTTGGTACTATGTGCACAAAACAATAATTGATGAGAGTGGTTTAGGAAATTTTAAACCACTAGGTTACAGAGAATCAAGCTGACAAAAGAACAGCATATAAAGCTRTCCTTAACTTCTAACTACCTTCTTCAGTAATGGTTGTGGATGACTGCAGGCAAGATAAATAAGAAGTACTAAGAAAAACATTTAACATTTGAGAAAGCTAAGCTAGTTGAGTTTGGCCCACAAATTTGGTTTTRCTCTTGTTGATATATGTAATTATTCTGTTGCTGAAATATATCTTTGTGACTCCCTCAGTGCTAGTCTTTCTATACTCTTTTTTCATCAGGCTGAAAGTTTGAAACTGTGGTGATGACAAAGRCTTTTAAAGGCTGAAGGGAGGCGGCTGCTTCTTTGAAGCTAATGGTACTTGGATACATGCCTTTCTTATATTCCTGGTAGATTGCCCTTGTTCTGCAGTGAAATGTTGTGTCACAATTCCTTGTCACTTGATCAGGAAGGACAGGTTTATGTCAGATGGATGTATGAGCTGGACTGGGATGTTGGCAGCCAATGGAACTGCACTGTGGTGGGTGTAGTCAGGTGACAYGCCACTGGATCTGATGTCATGGACACAAGAACACAGAGAGGTTGATCTTGGGTAACTTTGCCTAATGACAGTAACTCTTCTCTGTTTARGGGCATTTTGAATAATCCATGCATGTTTTTGTGTAATATTACATGTTATATGGGTGTTTTCAGAACTGTTTTGACATTGATCCCAGAAATTWAAAATGCCATAAAGAAGCAGCTGATACATTACACTTTGTTGGGATGAAAAACATCAGACACCTTTAACTTCTTTTAGCCCAAAATTAAAGAAAATTCCTTCTTCCTGGTCAAATTCAAGGTACATTTCTCTACTTTGTTTGGAGTTTTTTTTGTCTCCGTTGGTAAAATTTTCTGACTAACAGAAAATCATTGTCTATTGAAAGATCAGATAATTGGAGTAATTGCACTTCAGAAAACATATTTCTATATAATTTAAGAAAGGTGTTTTAAACTTTATCAGTACATTAAAAGAAGCAAAAATATTCCTGTCTAATTACTAATGCAGTACCTCGTTTAGCTTTGTATTTTTTGTTTATTTTAATGATACAGAACTCTGGAGGTTAATTCTTATTCTGATATACACTACATCTTGCCTCTGGAGATAAATAAGTGAAGACCATATAAAGTTAAATCATTGTTCATATAGACTGTCTATTTCTCACATCTAGGAACTAAGGAAATCATCACTGAGAGCAAMTTTCAAGATATGTGAGATGAAAGAGAAGATTTACATTTTTAAAGCACCTCTTCTGGTTTTTCTTTATAGTCTCCTTTAAACACACTTGAGTAATATGAATAAAATATATTTGAAATGYCTAACTAACCCTGACTTTTTCTATTTCCAATATATTTCCTTGCACTACCAAATAAAAAGCAAAACATTAGAAGCCTAATTCACTCATTGGTAGGTGATCTATGATGCAATCTGTAAATCCTTACAGATWTTTTTTCTCAGTCAGCACTATAAACAACTCAATTTTTTGAACATGCTTTGCAGATAATATATTCAGGTTTGATTTATTTTATGAAGCTTTTATAGAAGCAAAACATACCTAGGAGGTACAAAAAAAAGCAGGACTTACACAAAAGTAACCAAACCATCTCTTTTTACACTACCCTAAATTCTTACTTTAATAAAGAAGTGAAATTACAATAGAATTGATAGTATTGTTCTTYTCAGTTCAGCTCACTGAATTTTCTACTGATCTATAGGTAGTACTGCAATCATGAGGACAAAAATCCCATTGCAATATCTAATATTTTTCCAAAGTCAGAGCTTGTGACAGGCCKCCTTATATTTTGTTATCTTTTCTTCCATGTCCAGGCACAGAGTCCAGGCATAATTTGGATGCTTCTATCKGCTAAACATACAATTGTTTCATAGCAGAAGACAGCCATAAAATAACTCAATGTATACTTACGCTGTTTTTGCCAAGATTGCAGGTTTTATGCACTTACTTTCAATATTTTCCCAGTACTTCTTCCTTGGACAAATAAGGTCTGTGGTTCTGTAGTTCCAATTTTAGGGAGAAGTGGGAACATTGCATTTGGATATGTTTATGTTTGAATTGAGGGATAAAATAATGGTATTAGCATTCAAAATTTAAATTGCAGAAAACACTTCTTCTGTGTGTTATTTCATTGGAAACAATGGACTGGGCCAGTGGTATTTCAGTCCTTGGTGTGACAGGTAATCACTGAAGTGTGAATAARAGCTCAGAGAAATGCCAGGATAYAATACTATAAGGYAACATTTGGGAACATAACAGGCACMTTTGGGAATTTAACTCAAAATTTAATTTGTCTGCTAAAGAAAAGCTTTCTGCCCTCTGACAYAGTGGACTGAGATGTTTCTCAGTAAGCCAGTAAATGCTTAATGGGTACCGGAAGTTCTCCAAGGAGTGACTCTTACACAGTGAGTTATTCCAGATCTCTGGATCTACATCAGATCCRTTCCTAATTTGTTCCTAGATTTGTGTAGCCTTCTAAAAGTAGTAGCAGAAGATAGAACSAAAGAAACTTGAAACTCTTGGGAGGAAAGGGGAAAGAGAAGAGAAGATAAACTCATAAATTCAAACCCAAAATGACTGAGAGATAATAAGCACTGTAGGCTTAAAACTGGATTTTTTTCAGTCCTGTTCTTATTTATGGTGAAATCAGTAATGTCAGATGCTAGATGGATGCACCTCTCTTTGTCCATAAAGTTGTAATTACTGCAGGCAGATTCTTCTTATCCTCTTCTTCAAACATAGTCTTCAAGTTTCTCAAGTTCAAAGATGCTGTCTTGTTCTCCTAAGCAAAAGAAGAAGCAGAGACATTTGTAAGAGGAACAGCTTGTAAATTCTCAAGGAATTGCTGAGCATCATGATATTATCAAGGAGTTAGCGTAAGTCAACTTTGGCACTCAGTCAGATGCTTTTTACTTTGAGACCTGGCTTTGCACAAGCCTTAGGGAATCACAAATGTCAGAACYGGGCTACAGTATAGCTTTCTTGCCTTTTTAAACAGTGTCCTGTGTTAACCTGTCTGGCACATCTGGTAAATTTCAAAAGCAGAAGTAAAAAAACAAGTAGGAAAAACGTGAGAAAGAAATTCAGAACCAGCATCCTTCTTTTTACAGACAGGGAATATCACCAGAGCACAGTTGGTATTTTTCATTATTGAGAACATACAGCAGCTTAATTTCACCAAGGCTAATTGATTTTCACAGCTGGTGCATGAAAGGCTAAAGATGATATGAAATTTGAAAAGGACACTTGTCTAGCCCCTGAAGCTTCTGGCATCTGTAGAGACAACAGAAGATCTTTGGAACTGGAATTACTAATGTATCTAGCAATAATGTCAGGTCTCTGGGATATTTAAGATATTCATCAATCTCTTCTGCATACTGCAGGTAGTTACAAGAAGMCTTATTCTTTATCTGAAGAAAAATCTCACACATCTCTCACTTATTTAATTTMATTTTACTACCAAAAGGTTCAACAGGTTTATGTCACATGTGACATAATTCTCTACAGAAGACAACATCATACTGAATAAACATGCTTCATTATTTGTTACAGGCAAAACAGATCATGCAGCTGAGAGAAGTCTGCTATAGTTGATCAAAGGAAGGGTTTGTCTGAGAAAAAAAAAATTCCTCTGCRGAAGGGACAAATCAAGTGCTGCTGTAAAAGTCATTCTTTCATAGCACTTAATCTTATTCAGGATATCAAATTTCTTCATGTGTGGTCAATCTTCCTTACCACTGATAAACAAATCCACGGGATGCACACATTAAGACTGTTGATGTTTAAGGATGTACCCCGATCTCTTTCTGAATGTTAAAGGTTTTTGGTTGCCTTTAGATGCTTAAAAGCAACTCTCTTGATCCATGTGGTATCAGCATGCAGTTCTAATGAGAATAAAGATCATGTACTTGTTAATTTATAAAAAAGGAAGGGCAGATCTCAGACTGCCAATATGTCTCCAAYTTGTAGCTATACCACGCCTTAGCATGAGAACCATAATTTAACAAAGTCTCACCTGCTCTATTTGATTGATTAATAAATAAATCATAATGAATCTTACCCTTTCCCTCTTGGTAATTCATTACTATGTTTCAACATGAAGCATTTCCTATTTTGAAAATTACTTTCCATAACAATTTAATCTATTAATTAATACACATATTTCATGAAAMTATCTGAGTCAATGAAATTCATATAGTTGTTATAACCTGCTTGTTGAAATCATCCATGATGGCAATTGATGATTTTAGGTGACCATATGTTTCAGAGAGACTGGTTAAGAAGAGTTTTCTATGAAATCCACTCCTGTATTAGTGTGCATCCCCCCACCCTGTTCTAACACCTTAAGCTAAATTCTAAAGTCAGTGAGAAAGCTCTACAAGGTGTGGTATTTGGACATTGATATTTTGACACAGTAAAGATAAAAAGTGTCCTGTGAGTCTAGGAGTAGCTTAGAATACAAAACATGTAACATTCCTAAATGTAAATGAGACCTTAATAAAATCTCATTGTGACATACAAAAGATCCCTATCAATAGATGTGTACATTTGGATAAAAATTTATAAAATGTCCAGGAGCAGAAATGTACCATTTATTTTGTCATAGAAATGTAACATGAAYTTTTCATACAGGCTCTTTCCAAATATTTTGCCTATGAGTTGCAAAAATCCAGCTAGTTTTTTTACTAACCACTTCTTTCTTTCACTTTTTAGGCAAATATGGCTAAACTTCACCTGGGAAGGGCACTTCATAGCTGGATTTTCTTCCTCTTTGAAAAAAAAACAAACAAACAAACAAACAAACAAACAAAAACCAAAAAAACAAACAAACCAGATATAGTTTGATGGTGGCAGTGTCAGGAATTTTGAGCATGACATTAGAATTTAGCCTGGATTATACTTCCTGAGACCCAGCCTAAATGTGTGAGATCAAATTTGTGTCATCTGGGGAGTCATCTGCTCCAGTACCAAAAGGTGTTCCAGTAGAAATTGAGAAACCTAATTATTATACYTTAGATACAATTTACAATAAACATGGCTTGAGGGAATTTGAGCTGACCATTTGGCTGGCACGTTTGTAATGAGGGATCCTATATGCAGCCAGTGCTTCCCCATGTTCACCTGACTCACAGCAAGTTTGATGTCCAGTAAAGACCAGTAACATACTGATATATCATATCAGGGATCAGAAAAAAAATTATATCTTGCTGCTATGGGGGTTGAGGGGAAAGCCTCCTAAACTCATTTTGATTAAAGAGAATGGGATAGAGAGAGAATAATCTTGTTGGAGGGAAATATTTTTTGTACTGGCAAATAAATAAAACCATTTCTTCTTTCTCTGAGACACAGTGTCAGGTTGTGAGGCTGGGTAAAYCCTCACAGGCAAAGCAGCAGTGAAGTTACATTTTTAACAAGGTTTCTAAGGTTGAATTGGGTGGRAAAGGAGAATTTGAGATTGTAAACTTTTTGAGACAGTAAGACAAGGAATAATAAATTACTGACTTCCTCTTTGCAACAAAGCTGAGTTTTTTTCTCACGCTCCCTTTTCTCGCAGATAATAAACTCTAATGAAATAACAGCGTCTTTATATTTCTGTGTTGTACAAATGTCCTGTCTCATTTTGTCTCCTCTTGAGGCTAATTTTTCTCTCTGATTATAGRATTATAAGAAAGTTTCACTCGCACTTGTTTCATCCCTTTCATTTCTCTTTCCTTTTGTCTATGATTAGTACACTTTTTTAATTGACACCTAAAAAAAGATATCACAGAGACAATATAAAAAAGGGTTAGAGGACTTTAGACTTTGTTGAAATGTCAGAYAGACAAGTTAATCACAAGCACACAAAATGAAAGACTATTGACCCTTTGAGGTCTAATAGTTTTACATTTTTGATTCTTTGCKTCTCCCTTCCATCCCCTAAAGAGACTGTAGCTAGAAATGGTACCTTGAAAGCAGATGATGGCTGTCTAATGAGACAATTTCTCCTGTTAGACTAATCCATCTACACCAAGTAGATTTAGAAGGATAATAATGCCTGTAGAAGGAAAAATGCATTTAACATTGTTTTTAAATGTGGAGAGGAAAAAGGTCACCCATAATAGACATGTTCTCTCATTAGAGTCTACTAGTGGTGGCAGTTTTATACCTGCAGCTAATGGACAGCTCAGTTCAGTGACACATGATCTCACATGAATGCACACATCTATATAGAAATGTGAATGTTGATACAACAGGACTTTGTTTAAGACAATCAGTATAACTGAGACAGGCTAAAGGTCCAAGTTTATTATATAGGAGACACTGATAGAGCCAGATGAAGACTCAAGAGATCAAAATTATGATATATAAATGAAATGTTGAATAATACTATAACATAATTTCAATGTTTGAACTTTTTTTTTTGATTGACTGATTGAAAACCTCTTTTTWAATCAATGCTTCTTGAATTAGCATACTACTCTGTTAGAACAGAGACAAAAATATTAATTCTCTTTCTCAGAGCTACAACTTCTCCAAATTTGGACCAATTTCATTTGCTTAGACTTAGAGGCAAAGTTTCTACTACGCTGAAAGACCAATTCCATAGCAAACATTAACTGAGGACATTCTTTTTCTTTCCCATATTGCATCAACTTGTGTATATCACAAGTATCCTGTGGATGGCCTGTGTAAGTGTGTCTGACAATTCACAAAGATGTTGGAGATCTCGATTCCACAGGCTCTAAGGCATGGCCTTTATCTGTGTTCAAGCCATATCAGGCATCATGCTCCTGCTTCTGCAGTGTGAAAAAGAACTGTCAGTTTAAAGTCATTAACAGGTCTACCATTAAAAAAATTACTAATGGACAGCAATTCTCAAACTATTTCTGACTTCTGTCTTAGAATCAGGTCAGTATAGAAAATGTTTCAGAGAGGTACCAGCCCTGCCAATTGGTAGAAATGGAAATTGGAACCAAAGGAAAGTGCCCAGAAATTTCCTATGACATGTAGTTTTTAAGCTGGTGATTAGTACTCAGCTGTGTTTTGCTATGTCTCTCTCAGCTCTCTGTCTGAGAACATAGAATACGTTGTTGCTGAAGTTACTAAAAAAAAGAAATTAGGAGCAGAAAGCTTTACCAAAGAGTGAAATTCCTCAAACATGCCACCTTCTACTTTGCATTTACTAAGTTACATGCAAGCACCTCATTTTAGCTTGTCATACCTGGCAGTAGAATGATGAATTTTCAATAAATTCAAACCACATGGATTTYATGAAAGAGACTAAGGTGTTATTAAGCTCATAGACCTGCAGCTCACACGTGGACATGCCTATTGTAGATATCCAGTCACCCTAACATCCCTTTATAACAGCAGAAAATACGGAGATAAGTGTGCAAATTAGGGGATACCACTCATATGAATAACATTCCAAAAGTGCAAAAATCCCCCTATGGATTAAATGGGTTGTTTTTTTGATGCTTCCCACAAACATTGTAATTTCTGTTCTCTGCAGTTCTATAGTTCATGTTTTCTTCCTTCACATGTGATCTGAGAATACTAAACAACCTTAGTTTTTTTTAAGCTACTCAAATTTAAAAATGGCTCACCAATGCAAGGTAGAACAAGGAAGTTGAAGAAAACAACTTGGTTCATAGTTTCAAATGCATATTTTCCCTACACTCCAAGCATCCCAACTGAGTTTAAGACAGTAGAGTTTTTCACAAAATTTGCTAGGTGGAGGACCACTGCCATTCTGGTGTGCACTCATGCAAGAAATAAAAACTTACTCTCTTTTAAGCACCAAATCTGAATTTGGATTGATTTAAGGGAATCTAACGTGATACAATTTATAAGGTGAAGCAGTTAGTAAGAAGACTGCAGTAAGAAAATCGAACTGCATAAAAGCATAGAGAGAGCTAATTCCTGCTGCTGTAATTAAAAGAGCAATATATTATAATCATAAKCATCTCTTTAAATAGTTATGTCAGGTCATTAGGAGAGCACCTGAGTTTGTTGCAACATGTCCTCACAAAGCAGATGGGACCCTGTCAATTTGGCGAAAACCCAATGAAGTCTGCTGGTCGGCATAATTGSAGCCAGTAACAGTGCTACTGTGAATTCACCTTCAGATAGGAAGGTGGCATTAGACAGATTGTAATTAATTCTGGACAGGTCAAAAGGAATTACTGAGAAAAGAAGAGAGAAGTGGTCTGGACATCAGGGCTCCTGGTTTGTTTCTCAGTATCACTGAATCATAGCAAGGCTTAGCCATACATAGGCTACATGGGGTACAACCCACTTGAAGCTCTATACTTTCACAGTAGCAATAATTGTTTATACACTAATAGCCCAGTTTATTAGAAATAATGCTTTGCAATATTTGAAAAGTAAAAAAAAATCAAAACAACTGAACATATTTAATACTCCTTCGTAGCACAAGGTTGTTTAATTACAGCTGTTTGTGGGTTTATTTGAGTTTTTTCTGAAATATCTTTAAATGTTTGTTTCAACTCTATTTAAACTGTAAATCTCAGCTAAACTTCTTCCTAAAGCCCACTGTCCTCCACATCTTATTAAAACATTTCTGTTTCACTGTAACTATGGCTGGGACACTGAGAAAACGACCAAACCTGTCAGCTACGAACTTTAGGTATCTTTCGATTATAATGCAAAAAGGTGTTTTGGGGGTTTTTTCCATCTTTTTGCTGATGTCTAGCTGGCCTACTTATTTCACCATCATGTGGAACAAGACACTAGTCAGTTTTAAACAGTAAATTTGGGTTTTATATAAGTACATATAAGCTGCTAGAGATTTTATAATTAAAACAGAAAAATACAAAAATGTAGCTCTCAAACAGAGCATATAAGCTAATTGCAAACTTTTTTTAGTAACTTAACTGTTGATATATTAAGAACAATTATCAAAAATATCATGCTAATTTTCAATTCTTATTAAATCTTATTTGTTGCAATCAAATGCATTCTTGGACTTCAGAAAGAAAGCAAGTAGGGATATATTTTATAACTTCTACTTTTTAAATGGTTTTAYCATCATAGTRATATAAGCTAGTKATTTTGCCAGCAAGAGAAATTGTGRAAGAAGATAAAGGCAAGCAAAAGAACTCAAAACTTACTCTTATCTATCTCCTTGTTAAATAGAGGTTCAGTTTGCACGTCATTTAAAAAGGTAGAAAATGTATCTGTGAAACTCTGGTCTAAAGACTGCCATGTCCTCACTCTCTTAGTCACTTGAATCGCCTCTGGAACATGGTATTGAAACTTTTTTTTTGCAGTTTTGTCTTTTTAATCAAGATTTCTGTAGTGTTCCAAAACTTATATTCTGATACTCTAAAACATTTAGTGAGCCATRCATCCTGTGTGCTCATGGGCCTTCATGAAGTTTCAAATATCAAGTGTTTGTTAATAGATTTTCCCTCCTGTATCATGGTAGATTTTTTCTGATTGTTGGTTTGTTTTTCTTTTTTTCCTTTAAATAAAAAAAGCCATCAAATTCTATTAATTGACTAGATAAAAAAACACCTTAGACTAAACTAGTGCATGCCAAACTGACTTTGCCACAGAGAAAATAAATCAGTACAAATCCTGTGGAGAAAGAAAAAAAAAAGAAGAAAAAA